>VUQJ01032094.1:0-10736 GCA_015108635.1 Andinoacara biseriatus | reverse complement strand
CATTAAAATGCAGGAAATGCTGCAGGTGTTTTTTTTTTTTTTTTTTGTCCAACTATTTATAGAACAATCAGGTGTCACAAGATGCCACACAAATAATTTGTGTAACTCCAAAAAACAGTTCCTGTCCACCACAGACTTATGTTCAGTAACAAGTTAGAATAGAAAGAAAGATTTTTTTCAGTGCCAGGGATTATGAACAAAGAATGTCCAAGGCATTATTTGTATGTCAAATAAATTGGGAAACTCTTGCAGTTTCCTGCTTTGCAGAAGCATCAGACCTACTGTTGTTCTGTTTTCTTCCCACAGCTAAAAGTTGTTTTTGGTGGATCACCAAAAACAACTTTTAGCTGTGTCCTCGTCATTTTTCTCCTGTCTGTTTGCCTGGTATCTGGAATTCTAATTTCATAAATTTTGTTCTGTATTTTTGCCACTAGTCCCGTCCAGTCTGGCCTTTTTTTTTGAGCTCCAGCCAGTACAGCTGAGTTTCATATTTTACCTCGGTCACGCGTATCCTGCTCTGGGGTCCTCTTCCTGCCTCCCACACAGCTGTTGCATGAGACTGCTGATATCTCTTCCCCAGCTAAGTGACATGTCCACACCTGGATGTTCATATAATGTATCATTGACATATCAGTGTATTATCTAGCCATCACAAGTTGGTCCTTGTCACTCAGATTTTTATACTTGTTTTTTTTATATCCAGTCTAAAATAGCCCACCCTTTAACACTGACCCTTTAACTGTTTTAAACCCATTACACTGTCCCCTAATTTTTTTCCCCTCATGAAATCCACAGATTGCTCACTAGACAATTTGCCCTCCACTCTTCTGTAAGATGTATTTGACACTGTTGGCCCAAGCATCAACAGTTCTTTGTCTTGTGGTGCTGCTCCATCTCTCTTCCAGCAGTTCAGCCTCTGCTGAACAACTAAGTTCTTACCCAGTTATTGCTGACCTATCTCTAAACTTCCTTCCTTCGAAAAGTCTTGGAAAAAGGAACTCTTCATCAACTTCTTTCTTACTTGCAACAAAACAAAATTTTTGACAAGTTTCAGATGGGTATGTGTGACTTGGTCTGGCAAAAGGAGATGCAGGTGGCAGGAGCTAATTCTTTGGCAAATAACATGACTCAGCGCTGTATCGAGGCCATTTCTGGGTTCACGAGATGTTATCAGCCACAAGGGGAAGATTACTTACACGTTTTGAGTGCTATTATCAGCTACCAGTGATGTCATCAACAGTAAGACTGACTGGGATGAGGATTACACAGTCCACCTTCATCCTGAATCATTTGAAAGCACTGATCACAACAGCCAACAACACCTGCACTCTGGTGCTGGGATCAGTGTCAAAGCACTACATCTCATATCTGATACCTGGGCCTTTTTTTGGTCATTACTGGAAACATTTGTTCTTCAGGGTACCTCTGGATTCTGTTTTATGCCTGATCCTGTTCTCCCTGTACATCAGGCATGTCCAGAGTCTGGCCCGTGGGCCAATTAAGGCCCGAGCTCAGATTTTTTTATGACCCATGTGCTTTATCTAAAATTTTGTGATTATTGGCCACAAACAATGAAAACGATTCCTCAAAACCTCAAAAAGAAGACTAATGGACCAATCATGGGGCTTTGGTGGGGTCATAAATTTGCAAAGAAAATGTTCAGCTTGTTTGGCTCCACATGTTTGTGCCCGTGAACTTCCTCTGTTCTGAACTTTTTTTTATTCACCTCTTTTCACTCTGTTTATACACCATTCTGGCTTTAATCATTAGTTATTAATCTCTGACTGTCTTGCACAGTGTTTCTCTTGTCTTGTCTGTCTCCCTTCAGCCCCACCCAGTTGTGGAGGTTTCTTCCTGTTCAAAGGGACTTTTTCCTTCCTACTGTTGCCAAGTGTTTGCTCATAGGGAGACGTTTTGACTGTTAGATTTTCTCTGTAACTATTGTAGGGTATTTACCTTAAATTATAATGCGCCTTGAGGTGACTGTTTGTTGTGAGTTGGTGCTATATAAATAAAATTGAATTGAATTAATAAATGCTTGAGATCAAGACTAAATGACCCATAGTGATCTTTCATGTCTACCAATGCTCTCAAATCAGACGTAGCTTACCTGTTGCTCTGTTATCAGAAGTACATAGAGTTGTAGTCTATACATACCTTCTCAATTTTTTTAATTTCTGCTGTAAATTCATGGAGCTTTTATGCTCAGTGTTTATCTAAATGTTTACATTTGCTTACTTAAAAATATGTCAATAGGGACTGTTGGCCTTTCAGGCACTCTCACATGATCAAATCTGGGTCTCTTTGAAAAAAGTTTGGACCCCTGCTGTACGTGCTTCCTCCAGGTCACTTTGTCAATTAACATAATATCTCCTTTGCCACGCTCCTATGTTGATATTCAATTGTATCGCCCTCTCAACCCCAATGAAGTCTAGACTGGATAGCATTGTTATTATGCTCTATATTTGCCGCAACCCCTACCCCCACTCCTCACCCCACCCTCGAGGATTTTCTGATCAGCTTAGCAGCTTGTCCACCTATATGAAGCTGCATACCAAAGATCTCAGTGCGATATTTGACTTTGGCTTTACGTTTGACAAGGAAATCAACTCTGGTCAAAAACAGCTTTTATCATCTCACATTCACATTTTTTTCCCTTGTTTTCATCTGTTCAAGCATGAATGTGACCAATTAATCCAAGGACATGGGTGACTCATTCTCATTGTAGGAGAGCGAGAAAGCAGAATATTTTAAGTGGTAGAAAAATTACCAACTGGCATGACCACTAACAAACAAACAAAATAACACTGAAAATGAAAAGTTAAGAATCATGAATTATGAAATTGAGGAAGGACATTAACAATTTGGGACAACTTTTTTAGGCTCAGTCTAGGAAATTTCCTCACTCTTCAAATTAGAATTATTTACATAGCACAGACCCAGGGTATTGTGTAAAAAAAGAAAAAAGAGCAGCTTTTCAGCTCATGTTCAGGTGCTGTGGAACATTCTGAACCTCCTTGCTGGTTTTTTCTAATTTCACAAGCTTATTGAAACCTTGTTATGGCCCAAACAGCCAGAAAAGAGGTATAGTACTTGTAACTTTTCTGTTTTTCTATTTGTGTAGCTGTATTATTCTCAAAGAATTTTATTAGCAAACAGGAATGTGCTGCGTTCCATCATTAACTCCTTTAAAATGAATCTTTACCAAGGCATGTGGTAAAGTTGAAATTTAAACATTTAGCAGTATCAAAGTCCCAGGAAAGAAAAAGAAAATGATTGGACAAAACTTGTGTATAATGGGGTCTTTGGTATTATTTAGCCAGTATGGATAATTGAGTTTAATTAAACGTGTATTGGACAAAATGTCTCTCACACATTTGTCATGTTTGAGAATGCCGGATGAATTTCTGAATTAATCAGTTTGGAGTACACATTCATACAGAACTTCATTCTGTACTTTCTATCACACACAATCACACTGTTTGACCTGATAACAGCTGAGCAGAAAATGCATTATTAATATAATCAGGACTGGAACTAGCCTGCTGTTTGGTGGGCAGCTAAATTTTTTGAGTGGGTGAGTTGCAGACTGGAGATTAGAGCAGTCGACTGGTAACTTTTCCGGTTGAGTCCCTGTTCAGATACTGATGTTACTGAGACTGTTTTTTGTTTGTTTTGTTTGTACAATTCCTGTCAAATAACCAGAATAAACAGCTAGACTATTAAAAACACAAATTAGTTCCAGTGAATGTGTCGGCCTCTCATGGTTTCTACTGACAGAGGAGCAGCAGTCACTGCAGTAATCAATATCTGCACATTTATTTTCTATAAGCAGAGTTAACACACCGAGGGAGGTTCTCTCCAAATCCTGGCAACAAAAGCTGTCCAGATTTTTATTTTTTTTTTAATGTCAATCAGCATATTGATTAAAAAACTGCTGTAATTAATACTGGTACAACAGGATAAGCATCTGTGAAATTAATATTTACTGAAGCAAAATTAGTCTACCAGTTTTTCTGGTTATGCCTGAATGTGTCACCTTCTATTTTCCATGTATATTTAAGGGGCTTTTACATTTAAGTTTAAATTTAAAATAATAATAAAGAATAGTGCTGTCAGTAAGTGTAGAGCTGTCTAAAACTGTGCAAAAGACAAATTACACAATTTTACAATGTGTCTTATTTGTTTTATTTTTCACTACATATGGCTAAAAAGGTTTGTAATAAATAAATTTGTCAGGTAATGAGAGTCACATCTAAAATGCAGATTCTCAGACCACCAGAAATTTTCACAGTGCTCCAAATGGCTCAGGCTGCCACTGAAAGTGCTTACATGGTGTTTATGTTCATGTTGATAGCCTTCTCATTCAACACGGTCCTTCATATAAGCACATGAGGAAATAAAAAAAATAGGAATTTAACACCATCACATCACAGAGAAAACTATAACCACACACAGTAGCAGGCACAGTGCAGAAAAGATGCAAATATGTGAAATTCTGAGCTGGACTTCACAGAAGTAATGACTAGTATTATATATTCGTGTGCATTTTTTCTTTATTTCTTACAATTCTTTTACAAGTTGAAGTCCGTGTGTGTGTGCTTTCCTTGTTTCTCTAAGTTCACAGTTGAACACCTTTTCCAAGAGACACAGCAATCTGTTTCTCACTTCATGTACAGCTGTGGTCAGAAGTTAAGACTCTTCATGGGCATAAATGACATGATAATTTTGGGCTTTTAATGATTTATTTGAAGGTTTTGGACAAAAAACAAGAATTATTTGCACAAGTTTGAAAACTTATGTGTCTCATCCACACAGAATCAAAAATATAAATACAGGTTCAAAAGTATACGTACGCCCCCACTAATATTTGGTTAAATGTCCTTTAGTAAGTTGCAGCTTGACCAGACACTTTTGGTAGCCATCAATAAGCTGCTGGCATAATTCTGGATGGATATTTGACCACTCTTCTTGGCAGAATTGGTGAAGTTCATTTAAATTAGTTGGTCTTCTGGTACGAACTTGGCCTTTAAACATAGTCCACAAATTTTCAATAGGTCTGAGGTTGGGGCTTTGGGAAGGCCATTCTAGAAGCCCAATGGGCCATTCCAGGATCATCAGTTTAAACAATTGTACATAAGTTGAATATTGGACAGGCCCGGTGTGCTGAAAAATGAAAAATGTGTTGGGAGCGTATGGTGTCTGGCAGAGTCTGGGTGATTTGCAGCTTGGAAATAAGAATATTCTTTCTACTCAGATGTCAACAGATGCAGTTTAAATAACAGCACAGTAGTGATGACAACTCAGTTGGTTGAGATCACTCAAAAAAACTGGCATAAATCTAACGGCCACCTAACGACCTCCATTTTTCTTACATTTATCCATTTCAGGATCACAGGGGCTGGAACCCATCCCAGCTGCCACAGGGTGAGAGGCACGGCACTCCCTGTATGGGTCACCAGTGTGTCACAAGGCTAACACTGAGAGAGAGAGACAGACAAACATTCACACCTATGGGCAATTTCGAATCCCCAGTTAACTGCATCTCTTAGGACTGTGGGAGGAAGCTGGCGTAACCAGAGAGAACCCACACAGACACGGGCAGAGCACATCTCCATACAGAAAGGCCCCAGCCACATGGTGGATTGAAACCCAGGATCTTCTTGCTATGAGGTAAGAATGCTAACCACCACGCCACCATGCTGCCCTAAATCTAAAGTGCTGACATGATTTAGTGTGGTAATTATACTGTGATTTGTAAGGTAAACAGGACAATTTATAACTAGACTCAAAGTCATTGAAGTCACAGTTAAGTTAAGGTTCCAGTTTTAGAATTTCTCCAAGGTAAGTGTTTGTTGTTCAAAAACAAACACAGTCAGTCAGTCAAGAGGAGAAAAATATGGAGTTTTTTTATCATGCCTCTGAGGGTTCTTAAGCACTTTTTTTAAAATCAGATTTTAAATTAGTTTTCTCTGAAGATGATCTTAAACCCATTAACTCTCTCAAACTCTATGCCAAACAAATCTGTGTGAAGAGATCAGGGATGAGGACATGAACGTATTTTGAAATAATGACGCTGAAGGGACCATGGTAATATCAGAGTGATGACTAAAAACACTTTAAGGAGCTCTTAATATCCCCAGAAAAAAAATACATTCTGTTTCTCCTGTTTGTGAATGTGCCTTTTACCTCTCACTCATAAACCTATAAATGTGGTACTGCGTTGCTGAGGCTGCAAACTTTAGGTTTACTGTATACTCATGCGTTCTTTAAAAAAAATGCTACTCACATATTACATATAAAAAAGAATATTCAAAATCTCATTTAGTTTTTTTAGTTTTATTTATTCTGTTAGCACAAAGTATGATCTTCCCTTGGATTTATTTAATCTGGTAGGGATAGCTGCACACCAATCCCACATATGAAGCTCATTATCCTCATCACATGAAGTTCAGTTCAGCCTGTGAACACAGATGTCTTGTTGTCCTTTAGGAGTCCTTTTGCACGTTGTTTTCTGGGTTTCACTTTAAATTCATGGAAAGTCTGTAGGCTGTAGGACAGACTGCTGGTGTGGAATTTAAAACAATTATGTGATAATCACCAGGACAAACTCTATAAAAGCAGATGCATTAGGGGAAAATGTAGAATCAAGTGTCTTTGGGATTTCACCTATGTATGACTTGTGCTGCTTTCACTTTGATTTTATATTTTTATCTTTCCGTAACAGGTCCCCCAACTTCATGGAAGTTCAATATTAAAGCACTCTTAAGAGAAATAAGTAGGGGATAATAAATGGGGGTTATGGGTCACAGAAAAAGTACTAAAACTTTCTGTCACAATTGCTGCCAAACCTTGTTTGTTTTAATCCTGCCATTCTCCACCCACCCAATTATATAGCATTTATAAATGCTAAAATACATACCTGGAGGCACTTTATATCATATGGTCCTTTGGATTTGCTGAGCTAAGGTAAAGGACTATATGTTACCAAAATCATTAAAAGTGTCTGATGGAGAAACAGGGGTTCAGCCAAGGTCAGGTCATCAGTTTGTTGCAGGGCTAATACTCATAGGCATTTTTTTTTAGAATCACCAATTAACTTAAGCCCATTAACTGTGGGAGGAAGCTGGAGTACCCAGAGAGAACAGGCAAACCTCACACAGAAAGGCCGCCGGCGAGATGGTGGATTAAACCCTTGTTGCTGAGGCAAGAATGGCAACCACCGTACTGTATCCGTACTACATTTCATGCAAACTGTTACTGTGAATACAGTAATATAAAAAAATTTAAAAGGTTTTGAGTCTGTTTTTTAATGTATGCACAGTTGTAATTGACCTCAGGTCAGCAGACAGATTTTTCCAAAGTACAGGACCACAATAACGGAAACCAACTTAGATCTGCTTCTGGGAGCAGTTAAAAGATCGGCATTTGACCTGAGAGGTCTGACTTAGTTGTAACCAATAAGCAAGTCAGATATGTACTGGGGGACCAAACCATTGAGAGCTTTGCAAACTAGTCGGACGATTTTAAAGGTAATTCTATATCAGAATCAGAAAGTTTTATTATATGTGTGAAGAGGCTCACAACATTAGGAAATTGCTGCGGTACTTAGTGGTTACATAAAAAAACAACAGTATAACTATAAATACTATAAATATTGCACTGGGTGCCAATAAGTCCCTTCAATACTGGGGTAATATGGTCAAATTTTCATGTACCTCTAAGGACTCTAGTTGCTACATTTTGAATGAGAGAAGTCCTCCTACTGATGATTTGGAGAGTCCTGCAAATAGAACGTTGCCACAATCTAACCTGCTAGATATGAATGCATGAACTAATTTCTCAGAGTCAGTTAAGAAAGGAACTTTCTAACTTTTGATGTGTTTTTAAGTGATAGGAAGCAGTTCTGTTACCCTATTGATGTGATTAGTAAAAGTGAGAGCACTGCCCAGAATGATACCAAGATTCCTGACTTGCTCACTGTTTCAGAGACGGGGATCATAAATATGAATAAATTATCGGTCTCTGACTTTTTGGACGAACAGCAAATATTTCTGTCTTGTTCTGTTCTAAAAAGTTTTGAGACACCCAGCAGTTAATGTCATCAATGCAGCTCATTAGTTTGTGAACAGAGGTTAGATCAGAGGAAAATACATTACGTACAACTGCAAATCATCTCCATAAGAAAGACATATGATTCTTTATGACAGTACCAAGTAGTATCATGTAAAGGTTAATCAGTCAAGGAAAGACCCCTGAGGAACCCTGACTGAGTATTTATTTGTGCAGATCTAAAACTGCTAAATGAAACACAGAAACTTCTTCCCTTTAGATATGATAAAAACCAATCATGATGAACGGTGTCAAAAGCAGCAGTGAGATCAAGAGCAACTAGAACTGAAACTGTCTCTGGACTAGGACTTTTCCAGAAAAACACGCAACACAGGAAAACAAGACAATTAGCGGACGATACGAACAAAGAAAAATTGAGGCAATGTATACACACATCAGGTTGTTAGGGACATTGGAAACACCAGGGAACACGGCTGAAACTCACTAGGTAAACAAGACCAAGGAAGCATAACATGAGATGAGACACTATCAAAATGAGACAGGAAAATAACAGAGACAGAGTCAAACACCTAAAACTGAACAAAGGCAAAAAACAAAACAAAACACAGAGACAAGACTGAAGGAACAGAATGACAGTACAAAGTGGAATAACATACTTATCAACAAATTAGGCACTAAGGCACAAAACACCCAAAACTCAAAAGCACGAGAGAACATAAGATCAAGCTGCTAAGAGACTATAAATCTCTGACCTAAATCCTTTATCAGAACAAAAACAAATGAATAACCACAAACAGGTTAATTTCTTCCAGAAACAATGTCTTTGCCATTACTGCTGTTGTAGAACAGGGTCAGAATGACCCCTCCTGGTGATTCTAGAGTTAAGTATGGGAGTTATTTTGGCTAATTTAAGAGAAGGGGAACAACACCAGTGGTGAGGGAAAAATGCATAATGGCAGTTATTATGATGGACAAAGAGAGTAAGAGCATTTTACCAAGACAGTAGGAAGAGGGTCTAATTGAGATGCATAAGGCTTGGTTTTCCAAAAAAAAAAAAAAGCCAGATATGGTCCCCCATCTGTATTCTGACCAGCTTTGAGATATTAAATAATAGAACCTTATAATACCAAGTTAAAGCTTGATTTTGCAGATAGAACCTTTTTGTTTTGTGAATAAAATGGCCAAAGTTGTATAGAAGTGAAAAAAATCTTACATATTTTTGATTAACAGTCAATGAATAAGAATATGACAATAAGTCAATTTCATCAAAAATGTCAGATAGAATCTTCTAACAGGACTATATTTCAACAATAGAGGAAAGTTTCAAACTCAAATGTGATCAAGAGGGAGTAGCTGAGGGAACTGGCTAAAGAAAAATTGTTGGAGATGTTGGTGGTCAGTTGCTGGTGAATCTTGTGTACTTTAGTAATAAAAATAACATTAAGGAATAACAGTGAGCAGTTGAGCACAGATAAGAGAGTTGGATGTCCATAGTATGATGATAACCAGGACCCTTTTGTTCCCTTCACCTGAGGTGATTAGCCCCATGTGGTAAGTAGATTTTTGATATAGAGAGAGATTGACCTTGTAATAAAAAATGTGATGATACAATTCTCTGGGAACACGTCCAGTTCTTTCGTAGAGGTGTTCCAAGTGAAGGCCTTTTGCTTTGAGTTGTCAATGTTCAGGTGTGAAAATGGTGAGGAGTGGGTGAAGGAAACGGTCAATGTTTTTTAAAGGAGCCAGTACATCTAAATGTCCATAAAGACAATAATTATGGGAAACCAGTTCATCTGAGAAGGATAAAAAGTTTATGGAGCGGAGACTGTCAGTCCTACTCAAAAAAGCTTTCTCCACTGCTTCCTTCAGTGCATAAGGAACTGGGAGAGCTTTGCAAAAGATAGGTGGGTCATTTCTATGATTCAGTCCCATTTTAACATCACATTGAAAAATGTCATAAACCTTTCATGATTTTATTATTTCATCTGAAAAAGGCTAGTTAAACTATTGGTATAAAAAAATGTTCGTCACATTATATATTGTGCTATAACAGTTTTGGCCAAATTCTCCACAAGACACATGACAAATGTTACCCCGTTATGGGACAGTTTTATCTCTATTACTAAGTTTTGAATGTGCAGTTACTTTTATATTTACATTTTTAAAGAGCTAAAATGTCCCTGCCTTCACTCTGCAGATGTATTTCAAGAGGGTATTAATAAACAAGTATTATCAATGACGAGGTGTGAGCTAATTTGAAGTACGAGGTAATATCAGTTCTTGTCTTCCATCCATCCATTTTCTTCCGCTTATCCGGGGCCGGGTCGCGGGGGCAGGAGCCTAAGCAGAGAAGCCCAGACCTCCCTCTCCCCAGCCACCTCCACCAGCTCATCAGGAGTGACCCCAAGGCGTTCCCAGGCCAGCCGAGAGATATAATCTCTCCAGCGTGTCCTGGGTCTACCCCGGGGCCTCCTCCCAGTGGGACATGCCCGGAACACCTCACCCAAGAGGCGGCCAGGAGGCATCCTAATCAGATGCCCGAGCCACCTCAACTGGCTCCTTTCGATGTGGAGGAGCAGCGGCTCTACTCTGAGCCCCTCACGGATGGCTGCACTCCTCACCCTATCCCTAAGGGAGAGGCCAGCCACCCTTCGAAGGAAACT
>VUQJ01032086.1:0-12268 GCA_015108635.1 Andinoacara biseriatus | reverse complement strand
ATGTGACAAGATCTTTATCAAATTTGACTCTCGTGTCATTTGTTATCACATCTTTTGAAGAACTCAGGCATATTCAAATTATGAATAAAAAAAAAAAACTTTTTATAAGTTTTGTAAAAGCACATAAAGGTAATCCACCCACTACAAGCTCATAAAATGGAATTGCTATAATTGGATGAGCTACATTAAGGTTTTCTATTTTTTAAACCACAGATATGAGAAATAAAGTTTTAATTGTTGACAGATTTTTTTTATTTTATCAGGCTAAGTAATGAAAAAATACAGAATCACCTTGAAAACAAATGTCTGCTCAAATCTTTCATCTGCAATGAAGGGCGAACAGCTGGCGACTTTATCAAGTTGTTGCACCTGGTTGTTGAAAGGAGGCACGGAGCTGTCGGCTGAAACAGTGGAAATAATTATACGACTCCTCCAAGAAGGAAATCAACAGAGTGCGGCAACAAAACTGGAAAGTTACAAAAGCTAAAATATATGAGGTAAAACTGAAAGAAGATGGAACAATCTGAACAAAAATTAAAACAAATTAAAAATAAATGCACATAAATAGGAGTCAGTTTTTGTAATACAACTGTGAGAAATTGGCTGAATGTAAACGGGTTATTTATCTGTTTACAGTCAGTCCAGAAAAGCTGAATGAAAACAGCAGATAAATGTTTACAGCGGCTGAAGAGAATCAAATGTAGACCGTGGAGGAAGATGAGATTTTCTCTGGCCGAGCAGATGATGATGGAAATGACAGCCAGAAGAAATCAGTGTGATGTGAGCCTGATGTCAGGTAAAGGACCGGGGGAGATGGTCAACATGACCTCAGTATTAAATACACAGGTACATTTTTCTTATTCTGTCATTTTAATATCTATGAAAAGGCTCCATCCTGCAAAGCTGATGTGCCAAATATACAGAGCTGGCAAAAGTACTGGCATTTTGTACTTAAGTAGAAGTTCAAGTACTTGTGTTAAAAACTACTCTGGTAAAAGTCAAAGTACTGGTTCAACTTCTTTACTCAAGTAAAAGTAAAGAAGTAAAGGCTCTGAAATCTACTCAAAGTAAGAAAAAACTTTACATAAAGTATCCAAGGACAAAATCATTGTTCATTTAAACCAGTGATTTTTCAGATTCAACAAGCATGCGAGCACTAAAGGCGAGTTCTGTGGATAATAAAGTAGATAATAAAAGCAGAAGAAGGGCAGAGGTCGAGTGTAATGGTGTCAGTCGGGGAAAGGGCACAAAAAGACAAATTAAAGGTGAGCATCTGTGAGGGATTATTGAAACAGAGGCTGAAGACGGCTTCAGCTTCACAGCGAGCAGGAGCAGATGGTGGGAGAGAGCGAGGAAAGCTGAGGATGAAGGCACAATAACGATGCTAAACTGTATCTACACTGTACAGTGTTCACCGCCTCAGAACCTCCAAAGTAATTACAACTCAAGTGGACACATGGAGCACATTAAATGCACTATAAATAATGTTCTGCCAAACCCCCGCAAAGCTGTTGGGATTTAAACTTTATTCCCACTCTTTTGCTACAAATAAACACATTTCATGCCAAATAAAAGGAACATACAGTACAAAGACGAGGCTCAGTGGAAAATAACCATGCTTAACTTATTATATAACTTATTATATAAGCCACACCAGGCAGACATCAAGGTTCATCTCCCTGTGAGTCTGTCCTCTTCCACAAAATGAAATTCAAAGCAAAGAGTCCAGGTTTGGACACAGTGGATGAAATCCACCGTATGTTATTAATTTAAAGGTGGGGGGAGTTTCATCCTTCCACTGTAGTGCTGCACTATTAAAGAGGATTTTAATCAGGTTTGACTTTTGATTTTTATGAGTCTGGAAAGATTTTGATTGCATTTTAATTTGTTAATGTCAACATAATACATATTAATATTAATATTTTGTGTAAATTAGATTTTTGTAGCTTCACAATAGTTCACAAATGTATATGTAGAGGACATCAGTGGTCTGGTTTACAGAATCACTGAGACATATTCATATATGGAAATATTCACAGAACTGGAGCAACTGAATATTACTACAAATTCCATCAAGTTTTTATTTTATTTGTATTTATTTACCACATATTGTTGCCCATTAACAACATCCCAAACATAATTTCAAAGGTTTAAATTCTAGGTGGTATTACATCAATTTGCTGCTTAAAGTAAACCTATTTTTTAACCTGGTCCCTGTGGCAGGTGCAGAAGAACACCTTTAATTAAGGGTTCTGTTATCTCAGCTGCACAGACCCTTCTAGCAGCAGATAACTGAATCTGTCACCACCAGTGAGACGCTTACCAGCTCATTTTGCAACATTTTTCTTAGCAAATTCAATCGAAAGAAATCGACCAGCGCACTCCTCACACCCTAGCAGACATATTTTACTGTTAACCCCATCTCCTTAAGTTCATCCATGCATGCACTTCTGCTTATCCTGTTCAGGGTGAGAGGCAGGGTACACCAGCCTGTCACAGGACCAACACACAGACAGACACACTCACATTCATACCTACAGTGGTCAGTTAACCTAATCCCACTAACTGCATGTCTTTGGACTGTGGGAGGAAACCAGAGACGTGGAATCGAACCCAGGCATTCCAGATGTTATTCTATCTGTGAGTCAGTAGTGCTGACCACTGCACCACCGTGCTGTCCTTCAGTTCAGTTCAATGTTATTCATACAGCAACAATTACCTGCGCCAACAATCAATCTCTTATGAGCAGCACTTTGGCAACAGTGGGAAGGAAAAACTCCCTTTTAACAGGAAGAAACCTCCAGCAGAACCAGGCTCAGGGAGGGGCAGTCATCTGCCTGTGGCTGTTTGAGAAGACAAGAAAAAAAAAAAAGAGCATAGAGAGACAGAACAGACACCATCGGACAGGTAAGATGTGCTCTGTGCATCATGGGAAGTCCTGATGCAGCCTGACCCTATAGCAGCAAAATTATAGGGGGGGTTTCAGGATCACCTGATCACCAGCCTTAAGCTGGAAAGCTGACCAAACAGGAAAGTTTTAAGTCTAATCTTAAATGTCTCTCTCCAAAACCTAAACCAGGAAGTAGTACCACAGTAGAAAGGGGCCTGATATGGACTCTAGAAACTCTAAGAGCCACAACTCAGGCTGCAGTCTGAGAGCAAAGTGCTGCGAGTTCTTTTGGTTATGATGAGGCCTGATTATTTTTGTCATTTTGGACCAACTGAAGGCTTTTCACGTCTGCGGTGCATATCATGTAGTGTGGTAGCAAATTTACCAAGACAGAAAGATAATTTTTGACACTATTTAATGCAATCTACAAACACAAACCAAGTTATGTTATTGGCAAACATCCCCCTTACTCTGTCACCAGTTGAAATTTTCTGATTTTATGAAGGTTCACAGTAAAATGTGCTAACTGAATCTGACTCATATCTGCCTTTTTAAAATATATTTTTAAAAGCTTCATTTACTCAGGCATAAAATACATTTCTGCATGTCAAATGGCCAAAAACACACTTGCAAAGCGCCCTATAAACTTGAACAATAAAAAAGAGGCTCACATCTGACCTGATATCAAAGCTCATCTTCCCTTTTCCTGCAGTCTCCTCCATGGTCATCCACCCGCATGTGCACACAACATCAGCAGAGACACCACAACACAGTGTTAGCGCTGCATAGTTAATTCATAATTCATATTTTACAGGAGGAAGAACAGACCCACAGACTCAGTGACTGAGACTGCAGCTGTTGGAGTCGATTCGTTGTTAAGATCGATTCCAGATGTTATACAGACCCTGTTCACACAAAATTTGAAGAAAGAGTCGCTGAAGCAAAGTTTAAAGTCTATTTACCATAATTAGGTAGCGTGTAGAGATGAGATAGCCTGAATAAATAAATATGACGAGCTGGTGAATTTGAGCAAAATAGATGAATAAATAAAGTCCTTTTCAGATCATAACTGAGTCAGATCAGTCTGGAGTCTGGAGTCCACCACCCCAGTCTGCCAAATCAGAGGCACCGTCCCCGATCTTCATGTGATGTTGCAGAGGCGTGTCAACCAAGAAGCCCTGCAACATCCAGAGCCTTCAGGAACTCAGGACGAATCTCGTCCACCCCAGGGGATGTTTAACCACCTCAGAGAACCCCCCCCGGTGAGGGGTAGGTTGCCCCCCACCTGTCCCCAGATTCTGCTTCATCTACAGAAAGGGGGTCTCCCAAAACCAGCCTTGATAGCTGGGGATTGGTCTGCCAGGGTCTCCACCCCTGGCTGCACCTACAGCGCCTCCTGTGGGTGGTGGGCCTACAGCAGGGCGGACCCTTGTCTCCTCTTCAGGCTGCGCCCAGCCAGACCTCACAGGCTAAGGGCCAGCCTCGCTCAAGCTCCTTCCCCTATCCCAGCTCCAGGATGGAGCCACAGTAACCCTTTCCCGTGCAGGGTAATCTGTCCTCTTGTTGTATCTGCCATAAGGGTCGTTGGAATTGCTCTTTTTTTCTGGCCCTGACCCAGGACCAATTTACCTTGGGAGACCCCACCAGGGGGCAAGAGCCCCCAGACATCTCAGCCCCTAGCATCAGTGGGGTACACAAACCCCTCCACCACAATAAGGAGGTGGTTCACAGAGGAGCTTGTGCCAATGCTTATAACATCGGTAAGAGAATATATTCCCCTAATTTTGCTACAGAGTTGACTTAAGGTCAAAAATTTCTACTGAAGAATTTTTTATTTGTTCACATTTTCCCGCAGTGAATAAGTCATCTATCCAGCACATGAAGGAGTGCAAAGAACAACATGGTTGATGTAGTCTCCAATCTAACAAAAAAAAAATGCATATTTTCCAAAATGCCTAATTATTATGTGACTGCATCAATTAATGCCACCCGCTGGACTTATTCTAAAAACTGAAGCACACATACAGAAACACAGGGAAAGGCAGAGCCTGTAAAATGCCTAAAAACAAACTAGTTATCACAAATTTAATTATTAATGCATGGTAGATGCTCTATAACATAAATATATAATTCATCAAGCATGTGTACTGTGCAAACCCTCCCCTCCCCTCGCTGTTACTTTTCTTGGGTCCTTTTTTGTCTCTGCAGAGCTGTAATTACAGAGAGTGCTGGCTCGCTCAAACACTGGCCGACAGCTTATCTCTGCCCCTCCCCGGTCATCAGGCTGGTCCTGTCGGACGAATCGCGTCTCAGATGTATTATTCCAATTCTTTCACTTCTTTAAAAAAAACTGCCTTGTTCATGTCAGAAGTGTGGCAGTAAAATAAAAAGTGTGAAGCTGTTTTTCTGCTTTTTTGTCATTCGCTCTCCATCATCAAGTCTAAAGCTTTGCTACTTTGGTATTTCTTTCTTCAAAATGATTTTTTAAACAAAAAAAAAACCTTTTTGTGAAATAATTTCCAATTCTGAGAAGCCCAGCGTGGAACATGAGCAAAGAGGTTAAGCTGTGCACAACTTGCTCTAAACTGCTGTCGTGCTTCCTCATCACTATGACTCGCGGGTCCCTGCGGTCGGGGCTCTATGTGAATTCTACTGTGAGCGTTCCAATTTTATTTCTCAGTTTCAACAAGCGGAGCCTCCAAATGTTATAAATTTCTTTCCATAAAAAGTTTCCCCCGTCCTCGGTTTTTCAACCACGTTTAAATTAATGGCCCTAATTATTATTAAAAGCATCTCTTCTCCCCCACTGGAGCAACAAATCCACTCGATGAGCGAGACAGTATATATGCACACTTTCCATTCACACACCAGAAAGCAGAATCGGGCAAAAAACCAAAAACAAAACAACCCTCTGGGAATGCACCAATTATCCCAGCATTCCTGACTGCGCTCAGAAAATTTCAAAGTGACATGAAAACATGTATGAAGCTGTCAGGGCCAGCGGTGTTGGGCTGAGATCTTCGCAGTGCTGTAAAATTTTAATGGGACGAGAAACTGTGACTCATGTCCTTCGCCTGTGCATAAATATCTAGTGGGAGCACAACAAGATGAAGCGCTGGAGTAGCCAGAAATAGAACCAGAGTAATAATGCAGCATGAAGTATGAAATAAACAGTGGTTTCTAATCTCTGCATTAATGTAACAACAATCACTGGCTACTTGTTCAAAAGCTTAATGCAGCCTAATCACGCTGTATTTACTCCGCACCTTTTCACATTGCAGTGCTACAGCTGACTGCTACCAGTTGCTCCGGCTTTCCTGCCAGATTTTTAAAACAAAACACAGGCACTGGTGGTAAAACGTTCCTGCAAAAAATGACGAAAGAGGTCATATTTTAGAGGAGGACAGGCTCGCTCTGGAGGGCAGCAAGGACTAAATGATTGTGTCTGACAGCAGTTCCTGAAATGGTGATACAGTGTAATCTTTGGATCGATTGTCATGGAGATAAATGTTCCTATTTTTCTGTCTACATGCACACAAATAACTTTTGCCACAAATTCTTACGGAGACACAAATTATAATATTTCTAATTATGTGATGGATCAACAATACACAGAAATCACAAAAACAAATTTAAGCAAATAGATTAAATTTTTTGAGTTCTGGACATTTTGCCATTGAATTAATTTCAGACATTGTTACATTTAAATCACATTCAGACATATTTCTCTCAAATAGAGTCGCGAACAAGCTGAATACAGGGAACTATTTCAGAAGCACACATTTTTACATTGTGTACATCACGAGTATTATGGACAGAAATTTTTGGATGTGTGGGAAAGTTGTGCGTGTGTGTCAGCGAGTACGTGACAGCTGGCAGCCCCGGATAGTTTTATTTAATTTTTTCTTTTTATAGAGCCAGAAGCAGCTGTACAGTTTTGACTTTGATGAGCTCCCTTCCAGAAATACCTGCCCTCATTCAAACTTGCAGCACTCAGTACTTCCTGCACTTACTGTACGGTTGTGCAGCGGATAATGTGCTGAGTGCTCGCTAACAGATTCAGGGTGTTTAAAGGGCTGGAATAGTTTAAAAAGTTCGCATCAGGTAAACAAAGATGTAGACGCCTCAGCTCTCTGTTCTTGCTGGCAGTTTGGGCTCATTGTCAATATTAAATAATGTAAAAAGGTTTGAAATATTAACTTTACCAACACATGTGCTGCTGCTTTTATATTTGCAGATTAAACTTGAGTCCGTTATTTATATTTTAAAAAGTCTTGTAAAATCAATCTCAGGACTATTACACTCATTGTTGTGATTTTGTTTTTGTTGCACTTCGCAGCGTCTCCTCCGGCGTGCTGGCTTCCCAGATGGGAATTAGAAATCAAATTCCTGCACATGTGCTCACATGTTGATAAAATAATCTGGGAAACATTCACGGTCACCGCTGTTTGTTCCCTTAATTCACTTTAATCCCCACAGAGCTGCATTTCACTGGCAGCCGCACATGACAGTCGCACCCAGGACACACAATCAAGTGTTTCCAGGAGCGAGTCAGGCAGCCATTTATGGCAACAAGTAAACACATGAGACGAATGGCCGACAGCACCTGCTTCGAGTTAAACATATGCACGTATTTGCGGTCTGTAGCAACAAGCAGCTGGAAGTTGCAGGTCGCTGCATTAACTCCCAGTTGGGGTTTGTCAAGCTATTTGCACGTCCTGGAGGACTTCTCGATCCATCTCAGCGGGAGACTCGGTCCCTCACTGAGCTCCGGAGGGCAGTTATTCTTCCAAACAGTCCAACCACTTGCAGTAAATTAACATCTTCAAAGTGTGTTCATTCTCAATATTTGCAATGGGATTTGGTGGACCCCCCCCTCAGTCACTGCTGAACAGGAATTCACAGTCATCACTGTGCTCTTAAGGGCATGGGAATCTGACAACGTTCCTATGAGGAAAAACGTGGGATCTTTCTACGCCGGCTAATAAAAGACACAACAGGGGGGAAACAAGGTTGTCATAGCGCTGCATTAAATGTACAGTATCTTCATCAAAAGCAAAAGGGAGGAGGGAAACGTCTTCCAGCAGAATATTTCGCTCCACAGGGTGCAGAGTGATGTCACCCGTAGGAGTTCACGTCAGACTGAAGTTCTTCTCTGATTTTCCATCTCGCTGCAGGTCAAAGAAAGCTTTCAGATTCAAAGTTCAGTTTGTAGTATAATCTGGATATTTTTTCCTAATAATAAATACATTTATTGGAACTGTGGACTTCTTTTTCTACCTAGTATGCAAAAAACTTACATATTTATTTCATATTTATTTCACCTTTAGCAGACGATAATAATAATAACAAGGAGAAGTCATCTAGGAAGTAGTTGTGTTCTCACAGCCAATCACATTTCCCCAGGTGCCGTAAAGGTATGAATACAGAATATAGTTGTAACATATAGAATACCGTTAGAAATGTAAATCACTTATAAACAATCAGAAGTGTAACCTTATTCACAGATATATTCACAGATATCTCAGATCACCTGCAGCTCAGAAAGAAACCCAGCCGATGGCTCTCAAGTGGAAAAGTCATTATATACACAGAGATGATGTCATATATAAGGGGACACAGAAGAAAATATTCATCATTTAGGCCCGTAGGAGCCGATGTTTGAAGAGTATAGATCCAGTAACCCCTGAGTCAGTGTTCAGTGGACAGAAATATGATCGACAGAAGTCACAGCGAGAATAATTGAGATGCTCTGCTGCCGGATAATCCTGATCATTCCTCTGTATTCAGCTTTTTGGCCTCCATCAACAGAGACTGCATATCTCATAAATCACTCGTGGACGCGCAGACAAAGAAGCAGCTGATGGGAAATCTTTACCCAGTACATGGATGAGAAAAGTGATTAATTTTCATGGTGTTATTGAAGTGTTGTTGCACAGCTGCCACAGGGGTGATTTACCCTGGGAAGAGAGTGCAACTGTGTTACTCAGATTGATTTTTTTTTTCTTTCTTTCAGTCAGAATCGACACAATTCGAATGATTTTTCCCATCTTCCCTTTTTTATATTTTAGAAATATCAAATGTATATATACACATATATAAGGAAATTAACACAGGAACTCAGACAACAATGCATTTTTTTTCAGTGAAGTACAGTTAAAAGTAAACTTTGTAACAATTAACTGAATTAAAGCCTAATCTGAAAAGGGAAACTGGCGTTGGCTTACAGTACAGATCATAAAGATTCAGCCATAAAAATGATGTCCTGAGGTTCTGCTGCATGTGTAGGGATGTGTTTTGCTCTGGTTATTGATCCCAGTGAAGCAATAAGAGGTCAGACTCCAGCTTTAATTGGCTCATCAGTACCCAATAATGGACACACACACACACACACACACACACACACCCTTCAGTCACTCTCAGCAAGGGAGGAAAAACAGAGGCTCTGTGCCAAGAGTATCGATCATCTGGAAAGAATACTGTAATTATTTTTGGGTGAAAGCTGAGCATTAATAGGCCCGAAGTGACAAGCTTCAAAAAGCCCTCCTCCATCTCCGTTCTTCCTTTCTTCCTGCTTTCTCACACGGCCACAAAATGTCCCGTCTGTGATTCCAGGCTTGTATTTAGCAACTATACCACTCAGTATTAATGGCATTTTAAATGTGGACATTTTAGCTGTTGTCTCAGCACCTCTCAATCAGCCTGCAAATGTCAGCAGATCAAATCACAAGATGCCAGGACTGCCGGCTGAAATTAAGCCCCTGCCCAGCCTTTTCTCCCAGTTTCCCTTCTTTAAGAATAGCTTCTTCACGGCCACCCTTCAGTTGAGACCATTTCTGATGAGGGCCAGATGCATCTCACATGTTTCTGCTCATCTGCTATGAATAGTATTGTCCTCCAATTTCCTCAAATTTGTAAGGACACACTGCATACCATCCCAAGATAGGTTAAGCTAATAGTTGTGAGGATCATCTTGTTGGTAGAAAAGAATTTATGCCTGTCAGACTGTGTGACTTTAGCCATTTCTCATGGATTCAACTAAAAAAAACAAGGGAACAAATGATGTGTTTTACCAACAGAGACTAAAGATACAGTTTAAAATGAATTTTTCCCAAGTTATCTCTTTTTTATAGACACAGCACTGGCTCTTGAGTTGAGTGAGTTTTTTATGCTTGAATGGCTCAGTGTTAAATGGTTTAACAAACAAAATAATCTACTTATCTACTATAAAAACAAAAGAAATAGCTACTTATTTACAAAGTATGAGATATTTACTTAGCAGTTAGTGAAGAAGTGTTACTCTTTTTTCTTAAAATGTAACAACACAGTGAAAAAGTCCAACTGAAGTGTTCCATCCAGTTCAGGGTCACAGGTGAGTCTGTCTGAGCTGACGGAGGGTGAGAGGCAGGTTACGCCGTGGACGGGCCGCCGTGCTGTTACAGGGCTCACACACACAGAGACAGACAACTGTTCACGCCACCAAACCAGAACCACCAGTTAACCTAATCCAACTGTGTTTTTGGACTGTGAGAGGAAGCTGGAGTACGCAGAGAGAACCCGCACAGACACAGAGAGTGGATTCGAACCCAGCAGTGCTAAAACTGCCCCAAACTGTTACCACTCAGTGACTGTACTGTGAGATTCGGTCATCGGATGAGTCGCAGTGTCGACTTCAGCTCATCATTTGCTGTCTCCTGGAAGGTATTTCACATACTGCACTGAGCACAACTGTAACCACAGCAAGTGTGTTTTTAAGAGCTGCTTTTGGAAAAAGACCAATAAATAAGCTTTTTGTGTTTTCTGGAAAAAATGTATTAACTCATTAAATATTGACTCATCTTTAGCCCAAAGCTGGACTGATACTGGTTTACTTCCTCTGCTCCCTTCAATAACACCTACAATATTGAAGCTACCAGATGACTGAGGAGAATTTTGTCTTCAGAGATTTTAGTTCCAGCACCACCAGATGATCAGGAAACTCCGATTCCACAAAGAGAGCAAACTCCAACATCCTCAGCTACCATCAGCAGTAGCAAAGCTCAACAAGGCTGTCTCCTATTTACCGGGCTCCACTCCCCCATCACTGCATATTTCAGCTGTTTCCACAGTGGTGCATGATTACCTGCAGCTGAACAAAGGCAGAACTGTCAGCCACAAATCTACTTGCATCAATAATGGAGCACTTGAGATCCTGAAGCGCTTCACATACCTCGCACTCGTCCTAGACAACAACCTCAACTTTGATCAAGCTGGAACTGAAACTCGCTCCTGACATTCACAAACGCAGCCAACAACTCAAAGCGATTTCTGCTGCCCGCCACTTTTAGCTATTGCACAAGTACATTTAGACCCATTCTCCTATCCCCCCCCCCATGTTTCCAAAACACGTTACCTGCTGCAAATAGCAATTTTAAACAATTCTACAGGAGAAAAGATGAAACCTTTCTAGGAGCGAAAGATGTGATATTTTTAACAACTGTAATGCTTCAATATTCGCTTTGAAATGCAGCAAATGCACCTTAAGCTAAGATTGAAAACTGCTAGTCAACAGGATATTGTCACTGTTGTCACTCCCAACCGAATTCTACAGTCAGGTTTTCTTTGTGATAGCTCGATGAAACCTGAGAGCTCAGCTGGAGAAAACGGGTATCACAATGGTGGATATCAGCTTTCCCTGCTAGCTCGGGCTTTCTGCTTCACGCTCTGTGTGCAGGGCAGTTTTGTACATCGTGTAAAAAATAAATTCTTTATTCTATTGTGGTGCTGGTTTGTTTTCAGGTATTTAAATCTTTGAGTGCTAAGTTGCTAACTTTGTCTTGTGGACTATCAGAACTGAAAAACAGGCTTTAAGACAGCAGTGAAACTGAAACAAATTAGCATCAGTGTAAGTTTGATGCTCAACATCTGGCACCTCTAAAACTTGTCTTATACTGACTACAGGATTCTTTCTGCTATCGCCAACTAGTGGCCTTCAGGTAGAATGCAGGTTTAAGGCACATCCAACCCAGAAGCTAGAAAGTTGTTTATTTGTGTTTTTATTGCCACGTGTGTGAAGAGGTTCACAACATCAGGAAATTGCTGCAGTACTTGGTGCTTACATAATAAACAATATAACTATAAATACTATAACACAATATTACAAATATACAATACAGAGATACGTTTCAATAAGTTATAATCAACATGTACATAAACAGTGCAGTGATCAGTGCAGGTGCATAAACAGGGTCATCAGTGTTTGTGGAGGGTGGTGAAAACAGTCTCAGGGTTATTGTTCACCAACAGCAGAGGGGAAGAAACTGTTCTTATGGCGGGAGGTTCTGGTCCGAATGGACCGTAGCCTCCTGCCTGAGGGGAGAAGGTCAAAAAGTCTGTGTC
>VUQJ01032085.1:19103-34643 GCA_015108635.1 Andinoacara biseriatus | reverse complement strand
GATTATTCTACTGCTCAACTCTTTAATGGGTAAAGCACATGATAATGTCACTGGTTCACCAAGCTGAACGGTTTTCATCGGAACCAGAGAATCTGAACAAAAAGAAAAACAGAGAAAAATTATGACCAGGGAAAAAATTCTACTGGAACATGTTAATTCTATTAATTAATACTTGACATGCTAAAAAAATATAATTAAGAAAATTGTTAGAGAAAAAAGAAACACTTACATCCTCGATGAAGAAAAATCAGTGTAAGCCACACCACGATCATGTTGGCAGTGTCTTTTGTCAGAGGCGATGTTCATATTTCAATAGTTGAAGAAGGTGGGATGGTTATAACTTTAAAATGCACCTGATTGGTTATCAGAAAAGTACGTCTCAAAAATACACTTCCTGTCATATTGTGCCCATCCTTGGTTTTCGTGAAAGATTGTGTCTCTTTCATCCTTCATTGCAGTTCAGAACAGTATCACAGCAAAGGGTGTGATACAGCCACCGGTCCACTGTGTAGATTTCACGCTTCCTGGGCATGAATTGGACATGCATGCTTGAGTTGCAGTAACATGGAGTACCACCAAGATGCGGCACTTTATTTCAAGCCAACAACTTTCTGCCGCCTTTGTGTTGATTAACAGCCCTTTCAACAATATTACGTTATGAAGATTGTTTAAGGAAAATAATAAGACAACACAATGGGTGTTTTGAGGGAAAATTTACATATCAGCCATGTAGCTTGTTGGTTTTAAATAACTTTTTGCACCCTGGCGGTACTGCAGTTTACTGCAACTTAACCATGCATGTCTGTTTCACAAGCGTGAAATCTACAGGGTGGACCAGCAGGTCTCTTACACAATTTGCAGTAACATTGTATTGAGCAGTTATTCAGGTTGCTTATTTTTTTCAATCAATGGTTGTTTTTGAACACTTTTCTGTACAAGTTTTGTTCTGGGTGATTGTTATTCTGGTCTTCAGACTTAAAAAAAAGCTTCCAATGTTTCTTATATGTACTGTACTGCAAGAGATGCATTACATTCCTCATTTCGATGAAAAGCTTATAATGCCTACAGAAGCAAGGAGCCACAATATTTTTGTCTCGCCAAAAAGAATTAAGAGCAAGCAATGAACCTGCAAAAACTAGGATTGAATTTTCATAAAAAAACAAAACAAAAACAAGGCAAACCACGTGATAAAGAAAAGAATCACAAATGCTGAGACAGTGTTGTATACTGTAAAGCAAGCTATGGTTGTACAAGCTGGGAAATCATACTTAAAACTGCACACAGAGCTAATGGCATCAAAACTACACTATACACTTGATTTAAACATGACACCCAAGAAGTATATTTACAACATTTGTCAGAATAACACTGTGGATGTGTTGTTTTTTTTAATTACATTTAAATTGATTTGATTGTGCTAATTCAGCCACCAGCGGACCCATAAATTTTATATGAATTCAGGTTTTATCGTGTCAAATCACAGCAACAGTTTTATGCTGTAGGTTACAGATCCTACAGGAAATCTCAACAATCAAATGACCCACATGAGCAAGTACTTTACTGACAGGACAAAACATAGACTAAGAGAGAGGATTTAATGACATATTGTGGTGGTAAATTAACACCTGAGAAGTGAAAAGAGATGTGTGGAAAAGAAGTACTCAGTGCGTCGCAGTGAATCACACGAAGTCCCGCAGCAGTCTGAAGCTATGGCACCATAACTGAGGAGTGGTTCAGGGTCACATGATCCACCACTAACTACTGTATAAGCTTTAACATGAAGGAAAGTGTTGAGTCTCGCCTTAAAACAAGATAGGGGATCCGTCTCCTGAATCCGAACTGGGACCTGGTTCCATAGGAGAAGGGCCTGAGAGCGCCTATTATATTTTTCAAAACTCTAGGAATCACAAGGAGCCTGCAGTCTGTGAGCTAAAAGCTCTGTTAGGACAATATGGTACAATGAGATCTTTAATGTCTGATCATGCAAGGCTTTTTAGGCGACTAGAAGGTTTTTAAATTCAAGTCTAGATATCCACGTGGGAGCATGAGCTCTCTTTCCCATCCCTGTTAATTTTCTCACTGCAGTGTTTCAGATTCACTGGAGGAACTTTTATAACTGCCACATAATAATGAATAATGAATTAGTTATAATAGCCCAGTCTGGAGAGAACAGATGCATGAACTAGTTTTTCAGCATCACTCTGAAGCAGAATGTTCCTAAATTAAGTGATTATTTCAGATTCAGATTAACGTTGAAGGACAGATCCTGATCAATAAGGTTTCTCACAGTGTTACTGGAGGCTGAGGTAATGAAATTCAGAGTAAATATCTGGTTAGACATAATGTTTCTGAGATTTTTAGAGCTAAATGTAATAACCTCAGGTTTTCTTCCTCCTACGCTCCCTCGCTCTCCGTCTCTCTTTAATATAAAGTAGCTGCTTCAGCCTTGTACCACTGTTTAATCAAAAAGCAAGTGAAATTGCACAATATTATTTTTTTTATCATTACAGGAGCAGCAAAATATTGTGAAAGGGTTAGACATGTGATCACACCTGCTCCTCCATCGTGCTCTGACAGTTTTCAATCACACTTTTATGTGGTTTGAAGTCTTTGCTGGCAGTTACAGAGAGAAAAGGGGAGGCGAAAAAAAAGATAGACACCATTTGTCTTTTGAATAACAAAATAAACAAGTACAACTAAAATAATCAGTTCAATTTGTTCAGCTAATGTTAGTTTACTGAAGCATGTTCTGCTGAAAGCTCATTCTGAGAGCTGTTCTGAGTAAACAGCCTCAAAGGGTGACAAAGGAGTCGCCATTTGTGAAATGGTCACAAAAATGGGCTACCACTCACAGAAACCACAGCTTAAATCATCTTTCACAGAAGACATTCAGACCACTGAATCACAGTTTCAGCATTTAAAATTATTAATAGTTCTTTACAACTCGATCAGGCTTTGAAGTTCAGGCCTCATTGAAGCAGGGAAAATTTTGCAAGTATCTTTTGTTTGTAAGACTTGTTGGAAAATAATGAGAAATGGCAGAAAAGACACACATTTTGATCTATTTCTTCATTATAATCTGTGCAGTTTATGAGTTTTCCATATATTTAACAAAGCTGCTAAAAATCCAACGCTCTGTCTCTGCAACAAAAGACACAATTATGCTGTGCGCTTTCACTTTGTCTCTGTGTCAGATAGACTTATGTGTGAGGTATCCACACCTCTTGAGTACATGTGTGGTTTTGGCCACATTTCCTCTCATTGTCCCCTGCAGCTTTCCTTTCAAACTCACTGGTGAACACATGCAACATGTAGCTCGCATTGTTTGAGAAGGCCTCCTTTAAGTATTGAGACGTCTGTTTCAAAACAGTCTTGAAATAATCTTTAATCTTTGAAATGAAGTGGTTCTCACGGGTTTTTTTACTTAAACGTGTGGTGCAAGAATTTAGCACATAAACTGTATATTAAAGATGTAAGCAGTTCCCAGACGTTAACAGTCAAACAGAGTAGTGGCCTAAATGTGCATTTTTTCAAATAGCCACAAGGCATCAAGTCCTGTAGTTGTGAAAACAGGTTCAACTGAACAAAATGGAGAAATTACCCTATTGCTTGCTTATAATCTGAGTAGACACTTTAATGATGACTTTATGATCTAAAGTCTTATTTAATACCTCATGGTGATCATTTAGTGAATTAGGTCCCATTTATGGTCAAAAAAGAACATTAGGAAAAGGTATGCTTTAGGTTGTGGTTCACCTTGAGTTTCTGTGTCAGGCTGATTGCTCATCTGGCTTGGAGAGAGCTAAAATACTCAAAATAACTAATAATACTTCATAAACCTTTGGGTTTATGCTTTATAGCATAAACTGCTGCAGAAACCCAAATTTCAGCCATGCTTTAAGTGATCAGAGTAAAGACACTGGTAACTGCGAACGCACTGCTTCCAAAAGCTACTAACAAATATATCTTTCATCAAAAAAAATGCAACATATATGAACTTTGTAATTAAATGTTCCCTTTGGGTACAAAGAGTAGTGTGAGACTAGAGTGTTGGTTCTCTGTTGCTCACCAGCTGAGTGTGATTCTACTCTAACTGTAAATATCATGACACAATATTAGATAAAGATTGGGGGCCTGGGATGGGGTTGGCTGTCGCTTCAGTGGCTGGGCTGACTGCTTTCTGGAGTGGCTGCTGGCACTGGGGCCATCCATTCACCCACATGTCAGAGGGTGAGTTGATGTGGATTTGTCTTTGTCTTTACATGTGGGTGTGGTGGTTCTGGGTGCCAGCTCTTTAGCTACTTTGATTATTTCTACGAGCATATATGGCAGTATTTTTATAGGTGACAAATGATGAATATAGATTGTATGTTGATCTTTGACATTTTTTACCTCATCTTTTTTTTTTTTGCATTTGGCTAGGGTCAGTGTCAGTGTTGGCAGCATGAGGCAATACCTGGACCCTACAGAGGTCGCACAGGTAGCCCAGCCCACAGTTTGGCTGTGTTATTAAAAAAAAGCAGTGCATTTAATATTTTTTTCTTTCAAGGAAATCCTCTAAAATTAATGCAAAATACTTTACACTGAACTTTTTTGTTTATTCCTGTGATGTAGCTACAAACGTAGTAAACATACCTTAAACTGTTGAATGGGTTGGATTGTGGGTATAGAAAGGTACAAAAAATGAACATCTGTTATCTCAAATAATATTTTGGTACAAAAGTATTATTTATTTACATATTTGGAGAGATTTACAAATCATGATACACAGTAACAATATGAATAAATTCTAGAAACATTTTATTACAAGATCACAACAGTAATGGAAGCAATAAATGAGGCAATAAACGGATTTTAATAGCTCATTGTTTTTTGTCTTGATACAGATAATAATTCAAGGTACTCAGAATCACTTTTTTTTTAGTTGAAATCCATTTTAAACTACATTATTACAGTATAATAATCACACATGAGAAAATTCTCATTTCAGCAGAGAAATGATAGTTGGGCTACAAAGTACACTTACTAAAAAGCAAAGATTAACTAGGTTATTGCATATAAAGGCTAGCTAATTCACTAATCCAGCCCAAAAACTTTGGAAGCCATGTAGATCCCTTGCTTCTCCACTGTTTTTGCGTCCTTTAATGCACCTCTGTCAGCTTTCATCATGGTAAAGACAGCAGCAGAAAACATCCATGTGTCCTTATTCTGAGAAAATATATCAAAGAAAAAATACTGAAAATAGTAAAAGCTAAACACCATTAAACTTTTATTATCATTTAATGAGCATAACCCGAGCTTTAAGTACTTTACCTGTTGTCTTTTCTGATGTTTTTCTGCAGAACAGCAACTTATGGAATATGTAGATAACAATTAATACAAATGCAAAACTTTATATTTCATCTTTTCTTGTTGTTAAGAGAACTATGATAAGATTTACTTACCTTCACAATTAT
Source organism: Andinoacara biseriatus (assembly GCA_015108635.1). Lineage (NCBI taxonomy): Eukaryota > Metazoa > Chordata > Actinopteri > Cichliformes > Cichlidae > Andinoacara > Andinoacara biseriatus. Next base: position 29,187 of record VUQJ01032085.1, on the reverse strand, counting down.
CGCTGCTGTTTTGTTTTGATGTGCAAATGAGGACGGCTATAACACTCAGACAGAGAGCCAAGACAACACACAGCAGAAAAATAACCGTCCTGCAGTCTCCTGGATCAATATTAAAAGACATAAAATAACAGATAAGTAAATGCGTTTAATGTCATCTCTCGATGAAATAGCTGTGAATGTAAAATTAAAATTACTTGTTCTTTATACTTTAATACTAAAAAATTTACACTTAAATTATTTTCTAATTATCAGTCTATGACACAGGTACCTTGAATATTCAGTGCAGTTCCATTTCCAAATAATATCTCCCCACATGCAGCCACAGCGCAGTAGTAAGTCCCAGCATCAGAGGAGCTGACGTTCTTAGAGAAGTGATAAATGCTTCTCTTAGTCTCAGATCTTGTCTCGCATTCCTTATCTTTATTTCTATCAGTGTAAATGATGTTTGGATGAGATTTATGTGACCCGTCTTTGAACCACACGACATTAGGCTCTCCTGAACACAACCTCTTGTCAGAATCAGAGAGGACCGAACACTCGAGTGTCACTGAGTCTCCTGGACGGAGAGGCTCTGATACCACTGGCCACTGAACAACTGTATAGCTTGATGTTCTTTGAGCGCTTCCTGTGTAATACAAAACAAAAATAAATTCTTCAAAACACATACAGAGAATATTTAAAAGTTTTCAAATGTTGATGTGCAATTACCTTTCACCAGCAAATATGTCCCGCTCCAGTTAGTTGTGATCCATTCTGTGAGGGCACAGTGATAGAGTCCCTCATCTTCTAGGACTGTTTTCAAAATGGTCACATTGCTAAAATTATTATCATTATGTACTCTGATTTAAACAGCGTCATGATTAGTTTAAGGGTATCTCCGACACTCTGCTTATACCAGTGTACTTCTCCACTCTGGAGTCCCTTGGGAAAAGCACATAATAAGGTCGCTGATTCACCAAGCTGAACTGTTTCCACTGGAACCAGAGAATCTGAAGTTAAATAAATATATAAACATTAAAAAGCATTAACTACATAAAAAAGTGCTAATGCAAAAAATGTTAATTCTATTAATCCTTAGTATAAGTATAAGCTAAGAAAATTATTCGAATTAAAAAGCACTTACATCCTTGATGAAGAAAAATCGCTGTAATCCAAACCACAGTCATCTCGACAGTGTCTTTTGTTAGGGATGATCTTGAGTGAGTGAAGGAGGTGGGATGGTCATAACTTATACTGTTAAAATGCTTCTGATTGGTTAATAGATTCAAAAATACACTTCCTCTCTCACTGGTCTCATCCCTGGCTTTGTGAAACATATCATCTCTCTTTCGTCTTTTATTGCGGTTATCCAGGTTGTTTACTTTTTAAGTGAAAAATTTTGCTCACTGGTTCTTTTGTGCACAAGCTGTGTTCTGAATTTGTATTTTAATTTAAAAGAGCGCTACCACTGTTTGTGGTATGTACTCTGCTGCCACAAATTTATTAAATTATGCATCTCAGAGAAACGCTATGTAAACACGGGGGTACAATATGTATTTTCCCCTCAGAAGAAATGAAGAGCAGGCGCAACCAATGCCCCTTTCAGAGCTGGTTTAGCAGAGATGAAAAGCTGAATTAAAGTGAACTAAATTCATAACACTTTTCAATGCAAACTACCTGAAAACGCTCACAGACACCAACTCCATGTTGGTGGTAGAAGGCAATGCAGAATAATGTCAAGCTCAGAAAACAAGATTTGAGCATAAAAAATCCACTCTTAGAAATAAACACCAGGTAGTGTACTGCAAAGTAAGTCTCACATTGGCAAACTTTCTTTGTACAAGACCAGAGCTGTGGTTGGTAAAGGAAGACAGAAAGCAATGTTGTCTGGACAACTGATGAGCCAGCTAAACAACAAAAATAGCTGGATATAAGCTAACATTATGCTAGCTAATATTAGGCTAAGTATCAAAAATATAACTTTCCCTCTGATAAACAGCTTGATCACATTCTCACAGCAGCAAAAATAACAGCTCTTACCGACAGAAAAGTTCAGGATCGCCATTGACAGGTGACGTAAAAATTCCACACTTGGTGTACTATAAGTAAGTCTGAAATTGTCAGGGTGTGGATGGTGAAAGAACCTAGAAAGCAACACTGGTTGGTGGGTGCTTAATGGAGTGTAATGCGGGATAAACAGGCTTTTTCCCAGGAGCAGTAGAAAGTCAAGGGGCAACCAGCGCACTCAAAACTACGGGAGATAAATCTGATATAACACGGAAGCCAAAAATAGCATGAGAGAGACTGTATGGCAATTTGAATTTGGCCATAATGGTTGTAAAGACTAATGATCTTTGGGTTTAAATACTGTCTGTAGTCTCTGGAACTTGAAGATGTGACTGGATTTCTTTAAATTTCCTGAAGACGTTTCACCTCTCATCCAAAAGACACCTTTCAGACTTTGGCTCATGTTGTTACGCACATAAACAATAGTGGGTCAAACAACACCTCCAGGGGACTACACCCACTGGGGTTTAAATGTAACTACCACCATTTGGTTTTAGAGCTGAAGAAGCCTTTCAGATGAGATGTGAAACATCTTCAAGAAACTTAAAGAAGTCCAGTTGCTTTTTCAAACCCCATCGAGGGGCATTTCAATTTTATTTATTTATTTATTTTATTTTATTTTACCTTTATTTAACAAGGAAGAAAACACATTGAGATTAAAATCTCTTTTTCAAGTGTGTCTTGGGCATCACAAGTATACACAGAAACAAACAAAAACAAATGAACAATTCAAAAGGATAAGTAAGTAAAAAGCATGTCACCAGAAAATCAAGGAAACCATCCACAGCTCATTGCAGTCATTGGTGAGTTATTTAAAACTGCCTTAAACTCACATAATGAGACCGGGTCCTTAAGTTTGAGGACACCCATGGGTGGGTCCCGAGAGGATCCGGAGGGAAAGGAGAGTAGAATGAATATAAAACCAGGAGCCAGGGAATAGTTAGTCACAGGGAAAGACACGGGAGACAAACCTAATCTCTGTTGGTTTCCAATCCAGGGAGGGGGTCTAACAGGTCCGTGTGCTGACGATCATCCTCAGCTCAAAAAGGGGGAAGAGAGGGCAGGTAGTTGGCGTTGACAGAGCAACCAATCCGAATCCCTGAAAAGGTAGCAGATACTCAGGCGATGAGTAGAGGACCCGACTGATCCTTATGTATCCAATCCATGATGAGCTGATGACATCCATGTGGCCACCGGCTGTCAGGATCATGGCTCCACCCAAAAAAAAAAAAAAAACAAGCCCATCCCAACCCTCTCCAGCCCATGAGCACACGCCATGACACAAACTGTGGTTAGCACCAAAGTCCAATAAGACCACCACTCGGGTTCAGATTAGGCAGGCCACCCCCCCAGTCACACTCCTTCATGTGGTTGTTGACCACATGAGCACTGAAGTCCTCCAGCAGAAGAATGGAGTCCCTAGATGGAACACTCTCCAGCACCCCACCCAATGACTCCAAGAAGGTTGGGTGCCCTGAACAATTTTTTGGTGCATAGGCACAAACAACAGTCAGGATCCATTCCCTGATCTGTAGGCAAAATGAAGCAACCCTCTCATCCACCAGGGAAACCCTAACGTACAGGCAGCGAACTGGGAAGGATTTAAGTAAACCAACCTGTTCTCATAGCTTCTCACCTCGGGCAACTCCAGAGTGGAGTCCAACAGAGAGTCCAACCCTGGCTTTGTAACCCTTTCCAGGCTGATTGTATTTACATGACATGATGTGCTTTTAATCGACTCCAGGTTTTTAGACAGGTTCTGTTTAAGTGATTTTTTGATTCAACAGGTCTGTTAGTGGCTAATGAAACTGACCTAAGCTTTTTTCTCCCTCTGCCAGTCACACACACAATGTAAGGATATGCTGCTTAAATGTTGTGGTGACCACCAGCTTGGCAGACGACAGGTGTGGAATGGTGTAGTAGTTGTGCCGTCATAGTGTTGTAGGGTTAGGGTTAAAGTGCTAAAAATCACACTAGAAGCAACATTTTTGTAATGGAAAGAGTGTTTTATTTAACATATTATTAAATTGTTTATATATTAGGTTGTTACATTCAAACTAGTTACCAAAAAAATACACATTTTATTACAGGTTTCTAGTCTTTTCTTCACAAATACAGTTGTTGATCATTTACTTTTTCAAACTTTGTAGTTTTCTTTGTCATGATATTTTTTTCAACAAAGAATACTCAATGGTATAATAATCAATGGTACTTTTTTCTAAAAAACTGCAAACCTCTCTGAAATGTGTTCCTCCAATTGATTATACAAGTGCCCTTCCCTATTAACTGGACACATAAAGTACTTTTTCCTTGGATAGTATTGTGTAACTCAGTATTTTGTTTTTTTGTGAATAAAAGTCTGACTCAAATCGGGAAGGAGCAAAGAAATATAAAAAAGACTCAAAATGATACCTAATAATATGTGTACTGCACTGTGACAAAAGAAATCATTTAACTCTAAAAAAATAACTAAATTCTTCAGTAGAACCAAAACTCACTAATCCAACCCAAAAGCCTTGACCGCGGTGTAGATTCTCTCCCTTTCAGCTGCTTTTGCATGCTTTGTTGCACCGTTGCCAGTTTTCATCATGGCAAAGACAGCAGTAGAATAAAACAGCACGTCATCTGCTTTCTGGAGGGGGGGAAGGGAAATATCAAAACTACAGCATTTTATTCTGATGAAGTTAACCCAATCTTTGACTAGTTTACCTGTTGATTTTTCTGAATACCAGAGGTTTTTTGCAGAGGAACAACGGCTGGATTAATAAATATGAAAAAACAAGAACTGTGAATGCAGCAATTCAAATGTAATGTTTCCTTGAAAACTCTGAATAGCTGCTATTACCTTTGCAGTAATCTGTGTTGTCTTGCTTCACTGCAACAATAAGGATGGCTATAACAATCAGACTTATAGCTATGACAACACACAGCAGAAGAATAAGTGTACTGGATCCATATGACCATGTGCTGCTTCCTGGAATTGCATCAAAAGGAAGAAAAAAAGTTACACAAGTTAAACACAAGTTGTTTAATCTCTAGTCCTCTTGATTGCTTGTGAATGTAAAAAAAAACTGTGATAGGTAGTTGTGAATTTGTTTTTGACAATTACAATGTGGTATATTAAAATGCTTTAATTAATAGACAATTAATGCTTTCACCATGACTGTCCAGTTTAGTTCCATATGATAGTGTCGACCTCTGAACAACTGGAGATTTTGATGTGCCCTGAATATTTCCTATTAGATATAAAGTTTTATAAGTTATAAAAGGTTTGTTTTAGTTGTGAATAAAACTGTATATATTAAATTAAAAGCATACAATATTTTAAAAGTAACACTCTAGTACTAATAAAACTGCCAAAATAATAACAAAGATTCACAATACATGGGTACCTAAAGTTAGATCCTGGTGAAAGCCTCCAAAATTACAAAGATGGAAAAAAAAACAAAGCTTTTACTTAAGTAAAAAATAAATAAATAATGAAATTTGCATGCAAAAAATTAAAATGAAACATATTTTGATGATTACCTTCTATTAGCAAATATGTCCCAGTCCATACAGTATTTGAAAGCCACTCTGAAACTGCGCAGTGATACATTCCCTCATCCTCTTGGATTGTTCTCAGAATGGTCAGGCTGCTAAAACTGCTATTGTTATTAATCTCCAATCTAGATGTTGGAAAGTCTGGCGCATACTCAGGTGGTTTAGCTTTCCGCAGTGTCACAATTATTTTCAGTGTGTCCCCGGCACTCTGTTTGTACCAGTGGACTTGTCGAGGGAGGACCTCTGTTTGAAGTAGACGACAGATGAAAGTTGCAGGTTCGCCAAGTCGAACCGTGGTTACTGGAACCAGGGTATCTGACATAACACATTAAAGTACATTGAGTAACAATAGTATATGATGCAATATGACTAAGAGCATTTTAGACAGAATAACATAGCACTCACATCCTTGATGAAGAAAATGCAGCATAATCCACAACACAAGCATCCTGACATTGTCTTCTTGGAGACCTGTTGACAATTCAGTCAGCAAGGTTGAGTAGGTCAAACTGCTGAGCGCATTAAATGTGCACTTCCTGTCAAAAAACTGTGAGTGCCCTTTTATTTATGTGGGTGTAGACATCTTCACCTACCCTGATTTGAAAGCTGTTGTTTTCCTTTTTATTGCAATTGTCTACACGTGTATAACATTTGGATATTTTAGGGTATTTTCTGTCATCTGTTTCTGTTTAATGCACTTACTATTTTTTTTAAGTTTGCAGCAATAGCCATCACTATTGAAGCCGAAATAGCCATGCAACAAGCATTGCGGCTTGCTACTGACATCACGTCTCTGTGTATTACATAAAAAAAAAGCCACACTAGCACCTTTTTCCGACCAAATGTACAAGAGGAAATAGTTTGTGTGAGATGCTGTACTACTGACATGTTGCAGACAACTTTTGCATGCATGTCAGAACCTGTTTGGATACTTCTAAAATCTGAATGATGACAGCATTTTGTGGTTTAGGGATTTCACATTTTCTAATTAACAGAGGTAATAAAAGTGAGGGATAAACTATGGTACTCAAAGAATTCTGAGTAGAGTAAGAATTTGGCAACAAAAATGGTACAAAAGAGGAAGATTAAAAGAAAAAAGAATAAGTGGAAGTATCTTTAAGGCAGTTGTTTCCACAGTGTCCTAAAGAAACATGAACAAATTAATTCCAGTGTCTGGATGTCTAATGTATTACAAAGAGCTTACATCATTATAGACTCTTCCTTTGCTGTTGCATTTCCATTGTTTTTGTCAGTTTTCTCCTTTTAAAGATTATTGCACACTCAACCAAAGAGTCCTAATTTCTCTGGAGAAATAAAAGGCAAACTTCTAAAAATTTCAGATTTTACAAAAGCATTCTGTGAGAATTAGTGGCACTGGAGGTGAGATTACAGTCTACCACTTTGTGGTGGCAGCCACTGAGCTGACACTGCACTTGAAGGACATTCAACTCTGCAGAGATTTATATTCATGGTTGTAGCTGTGATCAAAGGGAACATTTGAACTTTCTTGCCTCAAAGAGGACTGAACTCTATTGAGTGACTGAGTTTCCCTGATGAACAGTATCTGATAGAAAGTTTTTGAGTGACTATAATTTTTTTTTACATCTGCACTGATTTATTAACATCATACCCACAACTTCTCCTCAACAACTGTGTTCCTTCATCTACATGTCCATTGAAGTCTGCACCAATCTCCACTGTCTTCAGGAGGGAGACACTCTCTACCACTTTATCCAACTTTATCTTTTTCGTCTGGCATTTGCTTCGTGGGGGATATGCACTCACAATATTCAGAATTATGCCTTCTATTTCAGCTTCGAACTCTTGATTCCTTCTGGCAGCTTCATCTCCAGAACTCTGCTTCCATACTTTTCCTTCAAGATTAACCCTGCACCATTTTGCTTCATATTTATACCATGGTAGAACAGTTTGAATCCTCCTCTGACGCCCCTGACCTTGCTTCCCTCCCACCAGGTATCCTGCACATACAGTATACCTTTAATAGTCAAACTCCCTATATTTTAGACATCTAAAATATGGTCAAAAAAACCTTAAGGACATGGTGTTACTTTATTTTGAAAGGTGGACTTTCATCAAACAGTGCGACTCTGGTCACTTGGCAAATTTCAATGTTATGGCATTAAGCTCAAAATTCCTGTAACTCAAATACACATTGTCCAATCTACCTCAAACTTCACATAGGAGCCCTGACACTGAACAAATCTTTATGCCAATACACAGCAATAATTAGTGCACCACCTAGTAGGAACAGGAAATATAATTTTTTTATACTTTTTACTTTCATTAATTTGCCACAAGACATGAAATTGTTATGTTTCAAATGTACATTTGTACATCTGTCCAAAGCTACATATTTGACTAACGTCCATCTCTGGACACATCAGTGTGTCAATACCATGTCACATTCATAGCACCACCTAGTAGCAACAAGAAATTAGTAGTAGATTGTAAACACTATCGGGGGAACATGAAATTTTCATTGGTGGTTTTACACAATATTCAACAAGAGCCAAATTGGAACCCAGGGCATTAAGACATCACAATGACTGCAGGAGATGCCTCGATAGCAGCATGTCTCAAAATGCATCGTGACCCTGTTAGTGTTGCGTCGAGCTTTAATTAAATTTGACTAGAAGAAAAGTTCCTTTCAAAAAAGTAATGTTGAAACATTAGTTAAAACATAGTAACATACTAGTGAATAATGTGCTTTTCTAACACAGTAAAATGCAGTCATTTTGATTTTGTAATATGTAGAACAAATTTTCCAAACTCCCAAGCTCTCAATTTTTACAAGCAGATTTTCCTCAAAAAGCCTGATTCAAAAAAAGGTTTCAGTATTCTCAGACAGTTCTCCCATTTCTCCAGTCTCAGAAGTCTTCAAGTTTCATTCTCAAGGTATTAATAATTTTTGCATAGTGAAAAATACAATTATGACAGAACAGTGATGTAACAAAGATGTATATGTATATCTTTTATTTTACTGTAAGACAATGAAAATAGTCCGAAAACATCATTAAAAAAATACAAACTCAATCTATCTAGCCATCTACCCACCCACTTATTTGGGGTCGTGGGGGCAGCAGCCTAAGCAGAGAAGCCCCTCTCTGTCCCCAGCCACATCCTTAAGCTCATCTGCTGCCAGGCCAGCCAAGAGATATAATCTCTCCAGCATGTCCTGGGCCCCCTAGTCAGATGCCGAACCACCTTAACTGGCTCCTTTCGATGTGAAGGAGTAGTGGCTCTACTCTGAGCATCTCCCAAATGACTCCACTCCTCACCCTATTTCTAAGGGAGAGGCCATCCACCCTTTGGAGGAAGCTCATTCCCACTGTCTGTATCCACAATCTCATTCTTTTGGTCACTACCCAAAGCAAAGCTTGTGACAATAGGTGAAGGTATGGAGGTACATTGACCGGTAAATTGACAGCTTTGTTTTAATACTCAGTTCTATTTTTACTATGATGAACCAGTGCAGCATCCACATCACTGCAGATGCAGCCCCAATCCATCTGTCAATCTCCCACTCCAGCCACTCGTGAACAAGACTCCAAGATACTTGGGGCAGCAACTTGTCCCTTTACCCAGAATAGGCACTCCAGCCTTTTCCAGTTAGGACCATGGCTCCCTTCACCTTCGGGGTCCACCATCTTGTTTGGGGATTACCAACCACCTTGCAGCAGCAGCTCTATACAGCAGCTGCAAAGGATGAATGTGTGGAACATGTTCAATTCAGACTCAGTGTCCTCAGCCTCCCTCAGAATGCTGTCAAAGTTCTGCCTCTACCAAGCATTCCCAGCACACCCTCAGTATACGTTTAGGTCTGTCCAGCATCTTCCTTCACCCCCTTTCAAAATCACCAACAAGTGGTGATCAGTGTCCAGACATATGGCTTTAGATCTGATGATATAATTACAACGCGACTCGCCACCTTATTGCAGTAGAGGGGTTTGTGTCCCAGTGATCCCAGGAACTATGTTGTCCAGGGGTAGGGTCTCCCAAAGCAAATTTGTTCTGTGTGAGGGGCCAGATGAAGAATGATACCAACGACCCCTATGGAATCAAGCAATCAAGGAAACAGGTCCTGCCTGGGAAAGAGTTCCTGTGGGGCCCCACCCTGGAGCCAAGTCTGGGAAGGGACCGCAAGAGAGCCCATCTACTGGCCAGCCTTAAACTGTAGTGCCTGGCTAGGCACAGCCCAAAGAGGAGACGTGGGGCCACCCCACCACCTGCATGACTCACCGTAAGTGTTGGGTGCAATTGTGTCACACGGTAGCCAAAGGTGAAAATTTGTTTACATCAAATTCTTTTTTTTTTCACAAATATTTTTATTAACGTTTTTCCATTATATAAACAAACAAAGAAAAAAAGGGAAAGAAAGAAAAAAAAAAATAAAAAAAAAAAAAAAAAAACCAAAAAAAAAAAACAACCAACAAAAAAACAAAAAAAAAAAAAAAAAAAAAACAAAAACTAACAT
>VUQJ01032083.1:0-13269 GCA_015108635.1 Andinoacara biseriatus | reverse complement strand
TCCACATTTATTTTTAAAATTATCTTAAGTAAACCGGTTCTATTTAATTATGAGAACTGGTTTTGTTTAATAAAGTAAACTATCAATCCACCCTCTTCCGCTTATCCTGTTCAGGGTCGCGGGGGGGATGGAGCCTATCCCAGCTCTCCTGGTACCTTTCTGCCAGCTCCAGCACATGAGGCTGCAGCAACGCGGGGACGGCGCAGTGGGCTGTGTAGAGATACTGCAGCAGAGTGAACACTGCCTGGGCCGGGACGTCACTGATCAACACCCTCTGAGCAGAAGGCACGCCTTCCTCCTGCACCCCAAAACCACTTTCATGCACCTGTGACAGGAGCAAAAGAGCAAATAAACCAAAAAAAATATGGATGTAAAAGCACAGGGAGTAAAAGTGCTGATTTCATAAACAATTTTAAATGTGGAGCTGAATTTACCTCATAAGTAGATAAACCACCCACATTACACCGAGCAAAATTCCCAATCACTTTTTTTAAAGCTTTGAAATACCTCATCTTCACATGACTTTTCAACTGAACTGAAATAATACAGTAGAAAACCTGTTCAGCTTAATTAGAAGTGACTGGTTGGTTTCCAGCATTGCACACTTCTGTATGAATCTGTGTATTCCTATAATTACCTCTTTCAGTCATACTATTATTATTATTACACTAATTACTTCAATATTTACATTATTTAAATTATATTTCATACTTGCAACACACGAGACTAAAACAAGCTACACGATAAAGTGTCCCTGGTGTCACAGCCGCATGGTTTTGCTTTGCAACACGCAGTAATAACTGATTTACCATTTCTGCCAGCAGAGGGCAGCGAGTGTACATCATGAAGGAATGTGCAAAGAAGACCTCTCCACTGTCCACCTGGAGCTGGACATCACTGAGCTGAGAGTTGTTGACCATGCTGCTCAGGTCTGACGCCAGTTTGGACAGCGCCACCTACAGGGGGAAAACCATCACAACACACAGAGGTCAGTAAACTGGAGATTTACAGTTCAATACTGGCGTATGACAGACATATATTTAATGTATGATATGTACAGATTTTTTTAATTACATTTACTAGTTTAATAAACCAATAAATTGAGGTAATTTTAAAACAATGACTGCAATACTCTCGTCACTGGCTTTAGCATGCAGAAGATTACCCATCACATCTGGGCAGACAGAGGTGCTGAGTCAAGCTGAACATTGCTGCAAAGTTTAGAAATGATGACATCATCGTTTCCCTTTTTCAGTATAATTAACTACACTGTATGTTTACAGTCCTGTGAAAAGGCGTTTTCACAGGACTCTCTGCAGCCATGTGAAAAAAAACTCGGTACGCCCCATGATTCAGCAGCTTGAAGAATCATGTTCAGCAGCAATAACTTGACTTTATCGGTCTCATCATTGTGGAGTAATTTGGTCCCACTCTTCTTTACAATATTGCTGCAGTTCACTGAGGTTTGTATTTGTTCTTAAGGTCCCACCACAGTATTTTAATCAGGTCAAGGTTTGAACTTTGGGGCTATTGAAACAACTTGACAACTTTTTTTTTTCAGCCATTCTGTTGTAGATTTGCTATTTGGAATACAGAGGAGTTCATGGTCAACTCAGTGACTGCAAGCTGCCCCGGTCCTGTGGCTACAAAACAAACCGCAATTATCACGCCTCCACCAGCACAAACAAACACGACAGCTCATATCAGCTCAGATGAGGTGTTTGTGCTGATATGCTATGTTTGGTTTTCAAAAATTATGGAGCTGTATGTAATGGTCAAATATTTCCACTTTGGTCCGGTGGGTCTAAAGAACATTGTTCCAGAAGTCTTGTGGTTTTTTTGGTCGTATACTTGCAAACCTAACCCGTGCTGCCAGGTTCTTTTTATAGAGAAGAGGTTTTCTTGTGGCAGCTCTTCCAAATAAGCCATACTTGTTCAGTCTTTTTTGCACTGTCATAAACTTTAACATTAAACATACTAACTGAGGTCTGTAGAGCCTGAGATGTAGCTCTTGGTGTTTCTGCAGTTTCTTTGAGCATTGGATGGGGTGCTTGGGGTGCATTTGCTGGGACATCCAATTCCCACTCCTGATAATATTGTGGTATTGCGTTACCTACACACCTGAATGCTCCAGACCACCAAAACCTCAGTTTTTATAGAGGTGGTCACAGTATCTGATTAATCATCTGCCCCAAAAATCCAGATTCAGTCAACTATAATGGACACATAAGCTAAACTACAGTATACTGCATCAGACATGAGAAAATGGTAAATTGACTCATTCTTCTCTAGTGCTTTTCTGCTCTAGTTGAGCAGCACGTTTGCATTCACCCATTCACGCACGCATTCTTAAAAGCACTTTTAAAACAAACAAAAAACATCTAAGTGCTTTCTGTCTACCATTCATGCACATTCATATTCCGATGAACACATAGGGAGCAACTGTGGGTTCAATATCTTGCCCAAGGATACGTGGGCATGCAGACCTCCTGAGCCACACCCACCCCGTGGCAAGGGGCTTAACAAAAGTATTACAGTGACTGTTTAAGAATTGCAGACATTTTTATATACAGTCCCACATTTTCAGAGGCTCAAAATGAATTGGACTCACAAGCAGTCTGACAACCAGGTGAGGCCTGTTCTCTCCTTCTTTCAAGACAAAAAAGCAAAAATAAAATATCTGGATGTGATTCAACATGTTGAACTTGTATTTAAAAATAATCAGAGAGACAGTTTAATCTTTCGAAGTGGCCAAATCTACAGTCTGTGGTTAAAAAGAAGAAATGCAATGGATCAAAACTCAGCAACACCAAAAGGCCTGAAAGACCACAGAACACCGCTAAAGCAAATTCTTTCTTTGGTTAAGATAAACAAATTCAGAAAATCCAGCCAAGTTACGAGCATTTTCAAGGAGGTAGATGTATCAATGTCAAGGTCTGCAATCAAAAGACTTCCTCGTGAATGGAAATACTGAGAGTTTACAACAAACCACTGGTTACACTCAAGAACAAGAAGGCCAGATTAGACTTTGCCAGAAAACATCTAAAAGAGCCTGCACAGTGTGTGTGTGTGTGTGTGTATTTTCCAAACACACATGGCCCTAACTGCAAGAAAAAAAAAGCTATCCTACTGAAATGGTACTTAAAGGATTTGCTTGGATGAAATGGAGAGAAAATAACTGGTGGGAAATGTTAAGAAACGTCTTACTGATTGCTGGCTGCCTCTTGATTGATCAGCCATTGTCATCGCTCGGCCGTGGCTTTCCTCTGCATGCGTGTGGGCTCTTTCTGGCAGGAAGCCGCTGGCGCAGAGGTCACCCTGCTCCTCTGATTCCTCCTGGATGAAGCCACTCTCATTGCCATTGTCTGCAAAAATGGCATTAAATAGCTTAGCAGCATATATGAACTAAAAATTTTCATCAGTTATAATTTACAGGAACCAAGGACAGCTCAGAAAATGCTTCCAATAATTAAAAAAAGCTATCTCATATTTTTAATCTCTTTTTTTATTTTAAAAATCAAAACTCGTAACATCATTATGTTATATAGTATGAAATCAATTAATCCCTAGTAATAGTAGTAGTACCAAGTAAATACATTATTTGCCCATCAGATTTCTGCCTAAAACCTACTGAAATCTCACTACCTTTGGAAGAATTTGGAGAAAATCACACTATGGACAGCAAAGTCACAACAAAAAGAGCAATCATTTTATATCAAGGCATCAAAAACTCACTAAATAAAATTGAATCTCTGTGCATGTTAACAGAGGTCCATAAAACAGCAAGATTTATTTTCATAAATTTGTATATCGAGTTTTGCATTACATTAGCTTAGGGTACCGCGTGACCCTGAACAGGATAAGCGGAAGTGGATGGATGGATTTACCTTTAGCTGTGTATCCGTACTGTGTGAGTGTCATGACGTCCTCAGCCAGGTCCATCAGGTCTCGCAGAGCCTGACTGCTCACTGAGAGCTGCCCTGTGCCGGGCATGGAGGGAGCTGGAGAGCAGGGAGCCGTCTTGGCAGTGGATGGTAGGATGGAGGCCCTGGATGCAGAGATGGGAGTTCCTTCGCCTACAGGTTGGACAGAAGACTCAGGCTTGTCGCTGGAGCCTACTGAGGCTGCATTAGTCTAGAAGTGTAGGAGAACAGCACAAATTTAACGCTGATCACTCTTTGGTCAGATATTGTAACATATGCAGATCACACTCTGCTCGGTATGAAGTTTGGCTTAAACAAATCTAAAGACGTGCATATTAGGTTAATTGGTGATTCTACAGAGGTCATGGATAGGTGATAGATAACGTACCTGAAGTGTCAGAATAAAGCACTTTATGAACTTATGGGTACATGTGGCTTGGTCAGTAAGGCTAGACAAGTGCTCCATAAGTCCATTTCTATTTTCATGTTGGTGAAGAGAACTGTATGATGGGGCTTTTAAAAAAATTTAAATGTGGGAAACCAACTGTAAATCAAGCTCATCATGACTTATAAGTATGTAATTTCAGCAGAAAATAAAACATACAGGATATATTTATTTAACTAGGTAGACTTCTCTTGTTTTCTTTGGAAAAATGAAAATAAATTGTTCAACTGGAAGCTGTTACTGATTCCAAACAACATTTTTCTCTTAGTAGTTTTCCCTGTTTCTTTGTTTAAAGATGCATCTGATTACAACAAGCAAACAAAGAGAACCTTCCATGCAGTCTGATTAAACCCTCCTCTCAGTTCAAACCTCACAGAAATAATACAATAAAATATGTAAACATGTCTTTGGTCCCTCTCACCATTGCTGATTCGCAGGGCGTGAAGAATTCCCTGAGCTCCGGAACGTAGAAATCAGACTGACAGGCGGAATCTCCTTCAAGCAGCCGGCTTTTCTCCCAGAGGGGGGCAGCACCACTCCAGCCAGGCAGAGTGCTGGGGCTGTGGGGCGGGGTGGGGGGAAAGTTGGGTGGGTTGCGTAGGAGAAGAGCAGAAACGCGTTCCTGCAACCTCCTCAGTGCCCCCTCAGCACCCTGAATGAGGAGTAATGGAGGAGGGCGAGCGATGGCTCCTTTTTTCCCCTTCCTACGTCCTTTACCTGCACCAGGAGAGCAGAGGATTTAGGTGCTCCCTCCATCTAAAAACTACATCTGCAGCTAATATGAGTATTTAAAGCATGATTTCAAAATGAGTGAATTTAAATTTGAGTGAAAACTAACGTGACCTAAAAGCAGTTATTTAAACTGTATAGTCATGTATTTTGGTTATTAATTATCAAACAGACGGTCATATATTCACTGCTGCAGGGCTTTGAAAGGCATCAGACATGCAAACCCACAATCCACAAACTGTACTGTTAAACACTTGCTCCTCATTGACAAAGACAACAGGAAAACTGCCCTCGTTAAAACCTTTTCCTACCACCCAAACACAAAACTCAAGAGATAAAATGCACTTTGCTTTGTTCACTTTGACTTTTGAGCAGTTATTTATTCTGTCTTGCATGATAACTGAGAAATGACCAGAACTAATCAATGATCATAATTAGAGACAAAGCTAAACCAAACTCTAAGGCAGTGTATCCTGGCTGCAGTTCCGGAATGCTGATCATTAAATATTAAAGTAAAGCTCAGAAGTTTAATTAATAAAACACACTTGGGTTTCTGACTTCATAAGTTGGGAATTTAGTTATTTTAAATGTATCTTCTCTCCTTGATAGTTTTTCCTCTGTGACCTTGCTTTCTGCCGGCATCTCTGTGTCTGCAGCTACACAATTCTGAGGTGTGGTAACATAAGCTGAAAACCACATGACAAGCAGGATATAGCTGGAACAAGAAATTCTTGAGACGAGGAGGAGACAATTGGAATTGGAACATATTTTACAAACATGCTGAGGTACTGTTTTGGCTAATGTTGCTTGGTACTCTTGTTTTATCCCTTTGCTCTCCCCTCACCTAGCCTCTGCCCACCAAGAGCTTGCCAAAAGGTTAATTAAGTTTTTCTCTATAATAGTCCAAGGTCTTGAGTTTACTATGTAAAGTATCCTGAAATGCATTATATAATTATTTGCTGCTATGAACTTTAATTAAAACAAACTCAGCTCTGTCCTGCTCTTTCATAAGAAAGCTTTTTGACAAACACCGATGATACGAGTGATACCTGCGTCTGGCCTCCACTTCAGCTCTTGAGTCACTGACGTGTGAAAAGCAGCAGTCTCTGTTTGATACTGCCTCTCTGCCTCTTTCTCCTGTTCCAGCAGGGAGGAGGACAGAGCCAGAGCCACCATGGTCTCTTCATCCAGGGGTTCAGGCTTCTTCCTGGGCTTCTTCCTTGCTGGGAGGCCCGGCTTGGACGGGCCTTTCCTTTTGGTGCCGACAGCCTGAATGCTAAAGACAATGGCAAGAGTGAGCTGTCATTTACATTTATAGTTCTCATAAGCCACGCAACAAAGTTATCATCACAAGTCTTCCTTGTAGCTTGTTTGAGAAGTTCTGAGGCTGACTCACAGTAAGTTAGCAGTAGCAGCACTCTGGTTTTCCTCAGCCTGTCTCTGCAGAGCCTGCACAAGTATCGCTGGGGAGACACCCATATCTGAAGAACAGCGCTTCAAGTGGACTGAGCGGCTCTTCTGGGACTTGAACTTCTTACCACAGATGGGACAATCAGGAACACCAGAAGGTGGAGGTGGTGGTGGAGGAGGAGGAGGAGCTGGACCACTCTTTTCACTTTCATCTAAACACCTGTAAAAAGAGATTATTTGTAAAAAAAAAAAAAAATTTAAAAAGGAAGGCATTTTGATTATTTAGAGAGGCACTTCTGTTTATCCAATTCAGGGTTGTGGGGGGGCTGGAGCCTATCCCACCGGCCTAGGGATAGGATAGCATTTTCTGTTATTGGTTTGTTAAATACATATTTCTCTGGTTCAGAAGTCAAACGCATGGTGTCCAGCTGAGTGGACATGATTGCAACTCCATTAAAAATAGGTTCAAAAATTTTTTTTCAACTGTACTGTTTTTTCATGTCTAAAGAGGAATTAAACCACTCAGGAAAAAAAAAAAATCTTACATGAGGTTCTCATAATTCATGCATGGAAGAGTTAATGTGTGCGTGTAAATAAGGAGGCCTAGCTGTGTGTCCACTAGTAATAAAAGGTATCGTCTAAAATGCAGTCTAAATGTACAGACCTATTGAGATGCTGTGTGCGACCCTCTGGTGTCATGTGTGTCAAGTCTTTGTGGCAGATCTGACAAAAGAAAAGACCTCCATCTGCTAAGTCCACAGTCTGGACCTGCGCTGCCTCTCTGTCCAGCTCCTGCTGCAGCTGCAGAGCCAGAGCCTCATCACTGTCTGGAGGGAGAGCAGAGCTGAAGGAATCTGGAGTATCTAAAAAGAGAGGGGAGGTCATGAAATATACAGGTTACATTAAGGGCTGTGCAGGTATTTTTACTGACTACCTGAACTGCTGAGGTGCAAAGTGTAAGAGCAAAAAGAAAAACACAGAAGCACTTCAGAAAACAGGATTTAGGAAAAGGTATGGATAACATTTCCTATTTTAACAGCTGGAAATCAAGACCGCGGTGACAGGCCGACAGTGGTTTTTCAAAAGTCTATGAAGTTAAATTTTATATGGCCTATATTGAAATATCCCTTTTGACTCCAATTTCTTCTTCTATCCTGTCAAACTTGATTTAAAACTCAGGCAAAGACCAGTGTTTATAAGCTGTACTTTGCCTTCATAATGTTGCCATTTTTGCTACGTGAGGTCCCATAACGACACACGACACAGCATGATGCTGCCTCGTAGCCTCACTCCTAATTCTTTCCAGAGTGATTATGTAATTTAATTTTCATTACAATTTTGGCTTCTACTGATTATTAAAATAATATAATCAAGATGTGGAAACGTTTTTTGAGTTGCATTCTGTTTTGCAGTATTTCTCTTGTTTCACCTTTCAGCACATGCTATTGCCCCTCCATAAAAGTCCAAATTTATGCCCTGTGGTAAATTTAGGTCCATTCACATTGAGTTATTTAAATTACAATTAATGAAAATTCATTTAAAATCTTCTTTCAGCTGCTCCCTTTGGGGGTCACCACAGTGAATCATCTGCCTCCAGCTCACCCTATCCCTAGCATCCTCTTCTGTCACACCAACCAACTTTTTTCTTCTCTGCGGTCTTCCTATTTTCCTCCTGCCTGGCAGCTCCATATTCAACATCATTTGTCCATCCTTTGTCCCGCCCTCTGCACATGTCCACATAATGTCAGCCTTGCCTCTCTAACTTTGTCTCCAAACTGCCCAAACTGAGCTGTCCTTCTCATATACTCATTTTGAATCCTGTTCACTTTTAATGAAAATCTTGACATCTTCAATTCTGCCACCTCCAGCTCAGCCTCCTGTCTTTTTTGTCAGCCCCACCATCTCCAAACCATACATCCTAGCAGGTCTCACTATCATCTTGTAAACCTTCCCTTTCACTCATGCTGCTATCCTTCTGTCACAAATCACCCGACACTCATACCCACCCACTCCACCCTGCCGTCGCTCTCTTCTTCACTGTTTTCCTGTACTGTCTGTTGCTTTTGATGGTTGAACTAGGTATTTAACCTCTACTGCTTATAGCTACACTGTTACACCTGCATCCTTCTCATTCGCACACATGTATTTTGATTTGTGACTGATGAACTGAATGTTTGATTTGGCAAAGCTTTTACACCAGATGCCCTTCCTTAGACATTTATCTAGGGGCTCCTGCACTAGGAGCACACTAGCTTGCAGTTCTCCATGGCAGGGTTGAAGATCCACTTAATTAAAAGATGGAAAAGCTTCATAAACCCACTATTCTTACAAAGTCTGTGAACAACTGATTTAAATAATCAAAATGTTAATGTTCACCAAAATAACTGATTATAATTTTTGCCAAAAGCATAACATCTAATAAATTATATTTATGTCCATTGTTAAAATATTATCCCATCATTTCAGAGCCTTGGGCTTTGTCCATATAAAAATAAAAACATTCTCCCTAGCTCTTCTGTAAAGCGTAGCTGTCATGTTTTGTTCCTCAGAGCCACAACAGTGTAAATTTAAATCACTCACAGTGTTTTTGTTTTTTTAAATTAGCAACCAAGGTCATTACATGCCTATGTGTCAGCCCTGCTGGTGTCTGTTCCAGTGTCCTGCCTGCCTAAGGTGACTCGTTGTGATTTGGCGCTATACAAATAAAATTGAATTGAATTGAAATATACTATTGTACAGTTCTGAACTTGGTAATTCTTGCTCCTGATAAATACAACCTGTTAGATAATAAAGAAAAAACAAATCTAATAAAAACTAAAGCTGAACATTTTTAACTACAAAAAAAAAACACTGTAAACGAACTGGAAGTTACTGAACCAAAAACATTTCAAACTAAGTACAAATAAAACTAATGAAAGGATCATGTAATCTCACCTTGATTTTTTTGCTGTGTGCAGCTGTTCTCATGGTTTACTGGTTGGATGTGGTTTTTGTGAACCATCCTCTGTGGACTCTCTCTCTTGAACTGTTGCATTCTGAGAACCACTTTATCTTTTGCTCTTAGAGGACTTGGCCCTGCTGCCTTTAAAGACTCAGGTAATGGCCCAGCATCCACTGACTCATGCCCAGTTCTTCCAGTGACTAAACACCTTTCTCCTCCACCACCAAAACCAGCAGCAGGCTGGGTCCAAGACAGCTTTTTCACAGAGTTAACAGCTTTTTTGTTATTTCTCCTTCTCTTATCCTCTTCACCTGCTTGACTGGAGGTCTGACTCCCTGCTTTCCTCGCCTTTCTGGGTTCACCTGGTTTCTTGCGGACACGTCTTAGCAGCTTCGAGCTGAGATCTTCAAAATCCTGGTCCGAGTCGTCCATCATAGTGTATTTTTCCTCACAAAACGAGGCTTTTCCAGCCTATCGTCACCCTGCAAAAGACAGCTCGTTTAAGCTGGACCCACTGGAGCGCAACGATGGAGGGAAACTGTTTTAATTTGCATGTAAGGAAATTTTGCGCGGGTATTTCAGGATTTAAATAATATGCTATAATTACACTCAGATCTATGAAAGTAGCTCTATGTGGCACAATTGTTTACAAATCATGTCATCAGCTAGCTTCTCAGGCTAACACCTCTATACATACCCATGTCTGATGAAGTTGTTGTTTAACGTACAGCCTCATCGCTTACGGAGGCTGCTGCAGTGTTTATTCTCATATATTTAAAAGGCTTTAAAGAAAAAAGTGGCGTTATGGATTTATTTACTGACTAAAAATCTGGAAGGGACAAACCGGGACTTGTCCCCATTTCAAAACTACTCCCCCAGCCGCTTCATTTAAAACTTCCGGGCACGTGACGGTGAAATTAACGAATAACTGGGTGCCATCGAGGTCATATGACTGGAGCGTACGGTTTTGGATGTAATCAGTAAATAACAGATTAATACTATAATCATCAATAAATGCTTTATTAAAGCTTTCCCCACACAGTCACCCCCAGGATTTACAGAGAATGGTCTGAAAAAAATTAACTATCCAGCGACAGTTCTCTGGGTGAAAATGGCTTGTTGATGTCATCAGAACCTGGCCAGACTGTTTCAAGCCGATAGGGAAGCAACAATGACTGACTATTACAATCAAGGTATGCAGAAGAGCATCTCTGAATGCTTAACACCTGGAACCTTGAAGCAGACGGGCTACAGCAGCAGAAGACCACACCAGGTGCCACTCCTGTCAGCTAAGAACAGAAGATGAGGCTACAGTTCACATGGGTTCACCAAAATGGGACAACAGAAGATTGGGCAAATATCAGGTTTCTGCTGAGACATTCAGATGTTAGGGACGGAATGTAGCATAAACAACATGAAAGCATGAGTCCATCCTGCCTTGTATCAATGGTTCAGGCTGCTTAACACCTTACTATTTGAGCATTGTTTAAGTACCACAGCCTGAGTATTCTTGCTGACCATGTCCATCCCTTTACGACCACAGTGTACTCATCTTCCGATGGCTACTTCCAGCAGGATAACGTGCCATGTCACAAAACTCAGATAATCTCAAACTGCAGGTTGAGGCAGTACTAGCAAGGTGTACCTTATAAAGTGACCAGTGAGTGTACAGCTCATCAAATTAACAGTATTGGTTATTTGATAGATGTTCAATGCTCTTAGAATGTGAAGGCATGTAGGAAGAAAGATAATGTAGAAACATCTCACAAATGTGCAATATGCTAAAAATATAAATGAAGCTATGAATATAATTAATGTAACATTAGCATTACATGTAATAAAACCATAATGTTATTATTACATGTAATACTATTTTTTTGTATTAATGCCTTGCAATTATACACTGACACAAGAAAAATACCTATGGTAAGATTTTCCATACAAAAAAAAACAAAAAACAGTTCATGGTCACCTTATTTGTGTCTAAATGTATTTCTGCGCTTGGAGCTCAGACAGGAACAGACACCAACTCAGATACTGATACTGGGTGGTGAGGGGTGGAGGAGCCTATCCTATCCCAGTTGCCACAGGGCGAAAGGCAGAGTACACTTTGGACAGGTCAGCCTGTCAGAGAGCTAACAGAGAGAGATAGACTTTCACATTCACACTTATGGGGCATTTAGAATCACCAATGAACCTAATCTCAGTGACTGCATATCTTTGGACTGTGAGAGAACGTCAAGAGTATCCAGAGAGAACCCATGCGGACTTTGGGAGTACATGCAAACTCCACCCAGAAAAGCCCCTGTCAGGTGGATTTAAACCCAGGACCTTCTTGCTGTGAGGCACCAGTGCTAACTGTTGTGCCCCCTCCTTTCCAAACCCCATGACTTGAATTTGAGACAGGGATTAAACCATGTTACTGGAGCTAACTGAAATTGACATCACACTTTCAATACTTCAAAATGCAGTTTTTATATTTCTTAAATGAACATTCACACTGGCTGCTGCATGAGTCTGACTTCTAGCAAAGTTCTCAGAGCCAATCAAATGTCAGAGACTCAATGCAACACTTGCACAGTGAAGATGATCTTCAAAAAGTGAAGTTGATTATGCTGTCACTGATAGACACAAACATTTGCCAAATCATTGCCTCCTCTGATTAGCCTCGGTCCTGCTGCATTTAGATGGTAGGGTCTGAATTTGTTATGGGCAACATAAAAGAATGGATTCATCCCAAGCACAGCATCTGGGTGCCAAAATTTGCAGTTCCTTCACTGGCCACATGAAGTTGTCTATACTGCAATAGTGCATCCATCCTCATAAACTCCAATCTAAAAATACATACTTCCAGATCTCTAATTTACTCCTTCATAAGAACTGCACAGATAGTTGAGATACATGGGTGCGGCTGCTTCATCTGTGGTGGATGCCTACAAAGATGGCTATATCTGTTACCTGTTCTCTCAACCTCACCTCCACTAACTTGATTAAGATGGACCGACATCACAGTGGCTACATTCACATTTTATAAGTCTGATGTATCCCTCCTTGTAACAGTAACTCGTGCTGCTGATGTTAGCGCAGCAGTGTGGTGGATATCTTATTGGACCGCTTAGTATCGATGATGCATCATTTACATGCCACAGCCTACCCGAATACTGTTGCTAGTGTCCATCTTTTTATGACCAATGTTTGTCCTCTAATGGCTGTTTAAGCAGGTTGATGCACAACACAAAGGTTTTAGAATTTTGCTTTAAATTACACATTGTACTCAAATGGCCTTTAAAGGTTCCTCATGACATTAAAGTCCTTCTCCTCACGTACAAAGCTTTGCATAATCAGGTCCCATCTTATCTTAAAGACCTCATAGTACCGTATCACCCCAATAGAGCACTTTGCTCTCAGACTGCTGGATTACTTGTGGTTCCTAGGATACTTAAGAGTATAATGGGAGGCAGAGCCTTCAGCTTTCAGGCCCCTCTTTTGTGGAACCAGCTCCCAGCTTTGATTCGGGAGACAGACACCCTCTCTATTTTTAAGATTAGGCTTAAAACTTTCCTTTTTGATAGAGCTTATAGTTAGGGCTGGATCAGGTGATCCTGAACCATCCCTTAGTTATGCTGCTATAGGCCTAGGCTGCTGGGGGGGTTCCCATAATGCACTGCTTCTTTTTACTCTGTTCATACTTCACTCTGTGTCTCTTCCACAGCATGTTTTTTGTCCTCTCTCTCTCCCCTCAGCCCCAACCGGTCTCAGCAGATGACTGCCCCTCCCTGAGCCTGGTTCTGCTGGAGGTTTCTTCCTGTTAAAAGGAAGTT
>VUQJ01032075.1:0-16777 GCA_015108635.1 Andinoacara biseriatus | reverse complement strand
TTTTCAACTCCTCCCTCACACAAGCAGCTGTCCCCACCTGCCTAAAGTCTGCCACCATCATCCAGGTCCCCAAGAGCTCCACAGTGACAGGCCTGAATGACTATCGGCCAGTAGCTCTCGCTCAGATTCATAAAGTGCTTTGAGAGACTGGTTATGGCCCACATCAGGGACACCATCAATGTCACTGTGGACCCACACCAATATGCATGCCAGAAGAACCGGTCCATGGAGGACGTTGTCTTCTCTGTGGTTCACACAGAAGAGTCAGACACCCCCTCCTCCCCCTGCACATTGGAGGTTCTGCGGTGGAAGTGGTCCCCAGGTAAAGGTACGAGTAACAACCTCACCTGGGGCAACAACACTTCCAGTCTGGTCAGGAAGGCACACCAGCGCCTCTACTTCCTCAGGAGGCTGAGGCGCGCTGTACTCGGAAGCTCAGTCCTCTCCTCATTCTGCAGATGTGTGGTGGAGAGTGTCCTGGGCTCCTGCATCACTGTGTGGCAGAGAAGCTGCTCTGCAGCAGAGAAGAAAGTTCTGCAGAGGGTGGTGAAGGCTGCACAGAGGACTGCTGGAGTCAGCTTCTCCACCACCACTCACATTTACACCACCAGATGCAGGAAAAGGGCCACCTGCATCCTGAAGGACCCCACACACCCAGCACACACGCTTTTTGTTCCGCTCCCCTCAAGCAGGAGGCTGAGGAGCATAAAGAGTAGGACTACTAGACCGAGGAAAAGCTTCTTCTCTGAAGCTGTAAGACTGTTAAACTCTGGTGGGGCTGTGTAGCTGCACTGCTCTCCCTCCATCAATCCTTGCACACACTCATGCTGCTGCTATTGCACAAACATCACTGCTGTGGCACCAGGAGTCCAGCTCCAGCTTACTGGTTTTATTCAGTCTTAAAAACCATCTAAATGGAACACAGCGATCTAAGCTAAAATCTGGTTAAATTTTTTTCAATTTAAATATTAAAATCTGTTTGATGATAAATATTTTTATACAGCAAATATTTTTCCACAGTACAAACTCATGACCTCAGGCTTTAAGTGAAAATGTGAGCTACACTAGCATGAAGAGCACAACCTGACAGTCTAGAGGTACAAATAAGTCCATCTTAAAAGTATCCCATCACAATGTGATTGGCCAGCGACATTAATTATGATGGAGTACGCAGCAATATTTGCTTATGCAGGAATATTTGCAAAAAAATCATAGTAACTTCACACCTTCATGTCTGGGCTGCAATTTCAGTTCATATTTGTGTTTTCCTTTAAAAAGATGAAGGACAAAAAAACTGTGAAAAGATTAGATCGCAGCTTTCACCAGACCTGTGTGCTTGAACTCGGCATGAACAGCTGCATGCAGGTATCACGATACAGGAAGATGAAACCAAGATATGATATTATGGATTTTTGCTTTGTGGTTTTGGTCTTGTTTTGGAATTGTTGTGCCCTTATTTTATTGAACAGTGATAAGCACAAGGCAGGGATGAATACATCTTTTATTAAGGAAGCAGGGAGTATATTCAGGTAGTTTTATAAGTGAATCGTATTTGTTTTTTACTGACCGTTTCGTAAGCAGCGAGCAGTTTGCGAGTTGGTTCTGAGAGGCTGGCCAGGGGCTCCAGACATGGATAGCCATCCTTCAGAACCATGGTGGCCCCCATAGTGCCCTCAGGACTCTGCAGCCTCGTGGCCAGGGTCTGGATGCACTGCTTCAGTTTGGCCACAGTGGGGAGCCCACACTGCTCTTTGAAACTGGCTGTGGTGCTCTGGAAATGGTGTGAAGGCAAACAGAGGAGAGGGAAAAGAGCGTTAGATCTGATATACAGTTCCGGCTGTAAAATTAAGCTGGGAAAAGCCAAAACTGATGACACGCCCCACTCACTTCCCCCTCTATTCCCCTGTCATACCGCCGTCTCTCTTGTGAATTAAATCAATATGGCAGTCACTGCTGCCTTTAATCCAGTGAAATCAGCCTTAGCTTAAGCGCATTTGGCAAAAGAGGAGACAATATGGCATAAATCTGGAGCAGGACAAAGCTTTTAGAATGTTTTTTCAGCCGCTGCAGGTGTGTCAGGATGCAGAACTGGGTTGGTTCACAGATTTGAGTGTGACAGAAAATAGGAGTTATTTGCTGAACCGCCATTCAGGGTCACTTCATAACAAAGGTAAAGGGTTTACTTCTGCACGCATAAGCACCAGAATATAAAGCCTCTGCTGTCTCACAGAATGCTATTTGCCACTTGGCGCATCCCCAACTGGACTAGCAATTATCATGCCCCACCTGTGTGTAAGTGCATCCGCATGTCTGTGCATGTGACAGACACAGAGAAGCATGATGAATAATAACTGTGGCAGATGAGCCCACAGCTGGACTCATGACAGAGAGACAGAGAAAAGGAGAGAGTTCACAACAGTGGGGAAAGGACAATAAGACTGAAGCAGGAAGATTAAAAGCTGTTTCTGAATGAGTAAAAAAGTGTTTCTGTGTAGGACTCGGTGTGTGTATGCGTGGGTTTGTGTGGGAGGGTGTCTGACAGACTGACTGGGAGGGATTGGCCGATGAATGAGATGGCCGGGAATTTGCTCTCTGCTTTATACTGAAAAAAAAAAAAGACATTTTCAACCAGAGACTCATTTCTGTTATTTAATTCACTAACCTACACTACATGGACATAAATGTGTGGTCACGCAGACATTACACGCAAAGCAGACATTTTGTCACATCATGGCCGGAATAATTGCGTGTGTGTGTTCATGACGGCTGATGCGTTCACCATAAATGTTAGTGAATTTCCCCTGGGTTTTCTATAAAATATTAGGAAACTATTAGAGGAAGGTTTGAACCTGCAGTATCAGCAGGAACACAATGGCAACCCTAACGTATGAGCACACAGACTGTGTATAAAGGTTGGATGTATCCACCATGACAACACCTGTTGGTTAGTGAAGTCCTGTTCAGGCTGAGTGTTTTTGCCATTCTTGGTATTTTCAAACCACATATTGGGTTGGATCTAAGCCAATAAACATATCCTAGACTGGCACATCCACCTGTCTAATAAGGACCATAATTTGCATTTAATATCCCCTGAAACCAGCAATTAAGACCATAACATCAGCTGGCAAGTATTTACTGTAGATCACCCAGCAAAGTAAATGAGGGGTGTTTGTCCTTAAGCCTCTACAGAACTGGAAGTCTTTTTGTTTGGCTTCACTATTTGGGCCCAGGAGTTACATTTTTTATATACAGTCTATGATTAAAAAGTAATATCATTAATTTATAAATGTGTTTCTGTACATCAGCTAACTTTAAGTCCAATAGCACATACTACATTTATTTCTCCTACCTTCTATTCTATTTGTCAAGCCTGTCTCACAGTTGCCATTTCAAGTCATCTGAGCCAAGCAGCTGGGTGAATTGGTCCAGTTGTGGCCCAGTGTGGCCACACTTGGCTGTGTTTTGGTAGCGACTCATTAAAAGTGAGTCAGACTTGGCTCATTAAGGTCAACTTTGGCCCATGTGTGCTCATATGAATTTGGACACAATATGCACCTTTGTTCATTTTCAGCACCTGGGCTCAGGCCAGTGTGACTGGGCTGATTCTCGGTCATCGTTCATGTAAAGTCAAATCACGCCTTCTGGACTCATAGATTTGGCCTGTTATTCAGCCAAACCAGAGGTAAAGGTGCTGGATGACATTTAAGCCAGGTGCTCAACCTAAACACCTGGTTTTATGCACAGAGCCGCAATCTACAGGAACAAGAAAGTCCCGGGGTTTCAAATCATATCCGGGCATATAGCATATATTTACATCAGAATATACCTCTAAAAACAGATCCATGGCAAAAAAGGATTCTTCTCACACTGCCCACCGATATGTGTTGGTGTTCAGCAGTAAGCTGGTGGGAGCTGTGCGACCAGGTTCTATTTTTGCTGGTATTTATAGAAGCTTTATAATCCTCCTCCACTCTTCTCACTGACTCCTTTGTCGCTGCCGCTTCCTCCTCATCCTCCTCCTCCTCCCCCACTCTCTTATTCACTCTACAGAGAAGTCTCAGGTATGATCTAATTTCAGCACCTTTATGAAATCCTCTCCAATTCACCCTTATAACCATCCTATCAACACAGGGTCAGTTCACGAGACGCTCTCACCTCTGAGGGTGTCCAGTGAAAACAGTTTTGCCCAGATTTCTAGGCCAATATACAGGACAGGATTGGAATTATTTATACTGCTCAAAACTCTTTCCAGGAGCAACATCCAGGCTACTCTGGATAATTCACACTTACTAAAAAATAATATTATGAATGAAAACTTTTGGTCTGCCATTTATCGCACACTTGCAATCACGCCACATATATTATCAGAAGTCTGACAAGCCCAGTCCACTTGCACTCTCACCTGAGCATCCTCCCGAAGGTCCGTCGCCTCTTTGAGGGGGGCACTGGCTGATTTAAAAGTCTCGTCCACCAGCTTGATACCAGTGTGCCTCAATGTGACGTACTCTCTCCCCCGTCTCCCCACCCTCCGCACCGAAAGACCTCGCCGCTGGGCCTTCCCGCCTCCTCGCCGGTTGGTGATTGCCACGTGGACAAACAGGCTGGTGTGGGGTAAGGGGTCTCCTGCCAGGCCCAGCAGGGGCACATTACGGTAGCCAGGCTGAAGGCACTCGAAGGCCACGCTGTACTGGCCAATGAAGTCATCTCCGATGTAGTCGTCATCTAATACCACAAAACGCAGCAAGGCCAGCTCGGGCATGTTTACCTGGAGACAGGAAATGAACAGGAGAGATGAAATCCATTCTGCTGTTCACCAGAGCAAAAATAAAACCACGGCCAATGAACACTTCACAATGTACTGACCTACATTAACACAAAACACACCTCGTCTGCCTCAAAAGACTTTCGGGGGAAAATCTGGGATAATTTAAATTCTATTATTTCGATTCTAATTCTGGTTATTGGACCTTGCTCTTCACATTTGAGTGAGAAAAGAAGGCAAAAAAGTTAACTTCATTTTCAGAGCAAATTTCTACTATGAAGCCAAAATATATTTTGTTGTTCTTGGTTGAAATGAGAAAAACATAGTTGTTGTTTTTCATACTAGCCCTAACCAAACCCTAAACCTGGTTTTACCCCAACCCTAACCCTGGTTCTAACCCAATCTTAACCCTGGTTCTAACCACACCCTAACCGTGGTTCTAACACAATCTTAACCCTGGTTCTAACACAATCTTAACCCTGGTTCTAACCACACCCTAACCCTGGTTCTAACTCGATCATAACCCTGGTTCTAACCACACCCTAACCCTGGTTCTAACCCAATCTTAACCCTGGTTCTAACCACACCCTAACCCTGGTTCTAACTCAATCTTAACCCTGGTTCTAACCACACCCTAACCCTGGTTCTAACCCAATCTTAACCCTGGTTCTAACTCAACCTTAACCCTGGTTCTAACTCGATCATAACCCTGGTTCTAACTCGATCATAACCCTGGTTCTAACCACACCCTAACCCTGGTTCTAACCCAATCTTAACCCTGGTTCTAACCACACCCTAACCCTGGTTCTAACTCAACCTTAACCCTGGTTCTAACCACACCCTAACCGTGGTTCTAACACAATCTTAACCATGGTTCTAACACAATCTTAACCCTGGTTCTAACCCAATCTTAACCCTGGTTCTAACCCAACCCTAACCCTGGTTCTAACTCAACCTTAACCCTGGTTCTAACCACACCCTAACCGTGGTTCTAACACAATCTTAACCGTGGTTCTAACACTATCTTAACCCTGGTTCTAACCCAATCTTAACCCTGGTTCTAACCCAACCCTAACCCTGGTTCTAACTCAATCTTAACCCTGGTGCTAACCCAATCTTAACCCTGGTTCTAACCCAATCTTAACCCTGGTGCTAACCCAATCTTAACACTGGTTCTAACTCGACCTTAACCCTGGATCTAACCACACCCTAACCCTGGTTCTAACTCAATCTTAACCCTGGTGCTAACCACACCCTAACCCTGGTTCTAACTCAATCTTAACCTTGGTTCTAACCACACCCTAACCCTGGTTCTAACGCTATACAATCTAAATCTGGTATTTTTGTTTTTATTAAGCATTTCTTCCACGTCTTCAGAGAACAAAGAAAATAACCATTTTCCACACACAAAACCAAAAAGATTTTCCCATTTTTTACAGAAAAGCTCATTTTGTCCTGCTCTAACATGGTTCTGTTGGGTTTCCCACCTAAGATGACTTAGACTTCAGAGGGTGAAAGAACCTGAACGGCTACTAAAACTGAACAGTTTAACTGTGATTTTGATGGCCAAGAGTGAACCTGTTGTGAGTTTTTTGCCATATACAAGTTTACTGTCTTAACATCCACCAGGCTGCCAGTGATCTGTTTAGGGTTAGGGGTATAGGATTAATGTTAGATTCACATCTATCCCTTTTAAGGAATTTTCACCTATTGGGTATACCTAAATGGAAAGCCTCTAAGGCCAAAGTGCACGTTTGAGATCGAGTTAGAGTTGGGATATTTATTCAACAGTGGCATTCCATCGAGACGCGCAGGGTGCTTGCCTAGTCAAATCTAAAAGCAGACTGAGGTAAATGCAATCTCTGTTCCAGCCAATGTAAAAGCTGTTGTGCAGGAACAGACGCCAACACCGACACCGCTGACGTCACGGCCATGACAATAGCTCGACGTTTTCATTGAAACAGCCAAGCTAAAAATATTCACTTGACAAAATATTCTTTGCAATGAAAATTAGGCTAAAACTAAATCAAAACTACTGTTTGAAAAGTGAGAAATGTTGCAGAAGGAGAATTAAAAAGAATGAAAAGAAAAAATGAAAATGGACAAATTAACAAATGGCTCTTTCGGTCAGAAACCTCCAGAATCATCAATGAACACTCCAGCTCCTGGATACAGTTTCCTACTTCTGTTCAGCAGATTTATCTGTTTGACCCTTTAATGAGAGTCTCCTTACATTTAGTAACATCACTAAAGTTATCTTAAGTCCGAGTGAAATAAATACCCATTAATAATGTTTTTACATCGACAGCAAACCTCAGTTTTTTGTACAGCAACGCACCAGCCTGCCGTCTGAGGAGACACCGATACTCAGACAGCATTTAAATGTATCTGCATTATTTATTTGCTCCTGATTTAGAATCATTAATCAGCTCTTATTAGAGCTAAAAGAGGCACGTCATTAAATGTTTACAACAGATGAAGACAATCAGTTAGTCACAGTATTCGTCCGATGACGAGTTCCCCATCATAAAGCATCACTCAAAAAGCTACTAAAGCACTACATCAGCGTTAATTACACAACACAATAGAAGAAGTGATGCTGCAGAGGGGAGCTGTTTGAAATATTGCATTTCCGATCACACCTTCAGAGGACTTTCCTCTCCCCTCAGCTAATAAGGCTATAAACACATGGACACGCAAGCACACACAGCCTCTCACACACAGACACAAATGAAGCTGCGAGCGTGTCTCTGAATATTCATTCGGTGTGGAGGGTAAATACTCTTCACAATAAGACATTATCAGCTTTATCTTGACAAGGCCTGGCACATGTAAACACAAACTGCTGCATGCCTGCCTGTCTACCTTTGTGGGGACATTCATTCTTCTGGAAGCCAGTCATTATTAAAGAAAGATTGAAAAGGAAACAGTATAAATACCTAGACGTGATTTTCTGCTTTGCCTGTTTTCCACTTGTCTTGTTACCATTTTACTACTTTTCCAATTCCACTTGAAGGAAAACGAGGAAAACAAGAAATTGTTGACTTCTAGTGAACAAGAGTGTGTGCTGTTCTACGCTGCCTGCAGTTTCAACCATTCTGCTCTGTATCATCTTTATGTGGTTTACTATTCAAACAAGCACAAATTGAAAAACATTGTAAGAAGAGTGTGAATAAATCCCTAAACAATGGAAGCAAATTATGTCTGATTATAGTAACTTACCTGAAAGTGAAAACGAGACACTTATTACGTAGTTAAAGCTGCTAAATGGGTCGCTAAAGGCTAATCGCTGTTGGTGTGTCTTTATATTTGAAACTACGTTCTGGTTTATTTTTTATTATTATTCAGCTGAGTGTGTTATGTCACAATGAAGTCACAACTATTTTGTTTTGCCAACTTTATTAGGCAAAGCAAACAGAGCTGACCTCTGTTATATACATTCCCAGGCCCTTGAGCATTACCCAAAAGCTTTTCTAATCTTAAGTTTCAAACATCAAACAGCCCTTTAAAGCTTTAAGACTGGCCAAAACATCTCCACTTGGTTGGTTTGAAAGCCAATATTTGTCCACAAAAAGATAGCTAGATATGTATAGGCGCACACACAGAAAAACAGACTGATTTGTGTCACATTTATAGCAGAAAATAGCATCAGCCATTCCCTACAGTGAAGAAGAATAAGCTTGTCCCAAGCCTCTGTGTGTGTGTGTGTGTGTGTGTGTGTGTGTGTGTGTGTGTGTGTGTGTGTGTGTGTGTGTGGGTCCATGCACGGTTGTAGACTATGACGCATGTAAAGCCGTCTTTTAGGGTCTATTCCACAGCAGAACACTCAACTTAACACTAAAAGCAACATGATCAGTAAGAAAAATCATCTAGCACCTGAGAGAAACGTCCCAAAAAACGAGCACAGAGTCTGCTCATTGTTCAGCCTGTAGGATGTGAAGCTACAACTGAGACAGCTCTGAATTATCTGTCACCCAGCGGTAAGAGTAAGGACTAAATGTAATGGCATCCAGAACCACAGCCGGAATAACAGGTTGTTCACATGGCCGGTCATTCACACGATGGAAGAACTTGCTGTCCCTGAAAATTTCTGCCCAGACATAAAAGGCACCAAAAAGTTCTGCAAAGCTATAATGAAGATCAGCAGGAACTACTTGTGGAGCACAGCCATCATCCACTCTTGGAAAATGCACATCTACAGTGGCAACGAAGTGTGCCTCAGCTCATGGAAACACTAAAACATCTTGAATTTCTTGAGATTTATTTTATTTGTAGTGAATCATTTTGATTTCAAAATGGTTTTTTTCTGCTAATTATAAGGTTGTTTTACAATATGCAGTTTGGAGCATATCTGGTCTAAATGTCTGGTATAATTTTTTCAGCAAATCCTCACACATTGCTGTCCGGTTTGGAAACATGTTTACAAAACTATTTTCATTACTTAAAATACAAATAAAAATTGCAATTTTCAAAAACTGATGTACAAATTTATCAAACAACAAAGTTATATACAACTATTTACATTAAAATGCAAGCAATGTCTCATATGTTTTTTTTTTGTCCAACTAGTTACAGAACAATCAGGCGTCACAATAAGATGCCACACAAATTATTTGTGACAGAGGGGCACATCACAGGCCTGACACTTCCAAGTGTGTCACTCTTCCTGTTGTACACCTGAGACAGTGTTTATATCTGAGTTTGCCTTTGGTGGCTTTTTAGCTAGCACACTAACTATACTCTCCACATTAAATATCTGCTAACGAATATCCCATTTTTACTGTTTCCTCCTGCACCAAATGTGCATCAAATGTGAATAAAATAAACAGGAAAAGGCATTGATTTTACTTGGCCTATCAACACAATTTAAAAACTCGTAGGTAGCCTGCACTAAACACACCTGAGTCAAATATAGAAGTCATTAGCAGGACTCTGGAGAACTCTCCTGCATACTGAGGAGGTAATTCAGCCATTTGATTCAGGTGTGTTGGATCAGGGACACATCTAAAACCTGCAGGACACCGGCTCTCAAGGCCAGGATGTGAGGATCCCTGCTTTAGATTATGTAACACAAGGCTCATGCTGCCTAAAGCTCTTTCGTTTGAATGTGACGGAAATAGTAGTTGATTAGCAAATACCAGCCAATAAATACCATATCCGTAATGCACTTCATTAACTTTGTCTATTCTGTCTGTAGTTTGTTTTTCCTCATTTTCTTGTTCTTGGTTTCTCTATGCCCTCTATTTCTCTATGAATCGACGGAGTTAAATATTTGGAGCTACATTATAAAAAGCTTAAAAGGAAAGGTTCTCTTTTATATTGCACAAAACACAAAACCTCAATAAAGAAATGATCAAGGAACCCGGTAACTCTATACTGCCTTAGATAGGATTACCAGGGTCCCACCTCTGAGCCAGACCTAGGGGGAGTGATCATGGAGAGCATCTGGCTGCCAGGCCTTAGTCCATGGTGCCCAGCTGAGCAGACTGAGAATAAGGGACACCTGTGGGCCCACAACTCCCAGAAGGGACCGTAGGGATTCAGTGCTTTGTGGACTGGGCAACTGTCCATTGCAGTTTTCCCCAATGGGGGAAGTGGGTGACTTCCCTCTGCCTTTGGGTTGGGGAACAGGTCCTGACTGCCTGAGTGCCCAACCTGGGGATTCCTTTGTCCTATTGAGAGACTTCAGTTCTCACATGGGCGATGACAACGAGACCTGGAGGGGTGTGACTAGGGACAATGAGTGACTAGGGATTTGAACCCAAGTAGTGTTCTGTTTATGGACTTCCATATGCTTTGTGGACTTGAAGAAGGATTCAACCACGTCCATCAAGGGATTCTGTGGCAGGTGCTTCATGATTATTGGGTATCTGGCCCATCACTACGAGCCATTTGGTTCTTGTGCAACCACAGTGAGAGCTTGGTCCACATTGCTGGCAATAAATCAGACTCATTCTCAGTGGGTGCTGGACTTTGCCAGGGCTGCCCCTTTTTCACCAGTTCTGTTCATTTCTGAATTTCTAGGCATTGCCAGGCGGCAGAAGGCTTCCCCTTTGGTGAAGTAAGATCTCATCTCTGTTTTTTGCAGATGATGTGGTTCTGTTAGCTTCATCTGGTTCATCAGGTTGTGGTTCCGAGCTTGCACTGTTGCAGTTCATAACATACTATGAATAAGAATTAGCACCACTAAGTCTTATGCCACAACTCTCAAACAGAAACAGGTGGAGTGTCCACTTGAGGGCAAGGACAAGCCGCTGTTCCACGTGGAGGCCTTTAAGTATCTCATTGTCTTGTTCATAAGTGAGGGGGGTGGGTAGTGGGAGACTGACAGACAAAGAATGAACTGTTGATACAGGCAGCAGAAATTAGCTTTCCCCAAAGGGTGGCTGGGCAATTTCTTTGTGATAGAGTGAGGAGTTCCATAATTTGGGACGGACTCAGATTACGCCTCCATATCGAAAGAAGCCAGTTCAGGTTATTTGAGCATCTGACTGGGATGCCTCCTGGAGGCGTCTTGGCTGAGGTTTTTGGATAAATGGCAGAAATTGGATGGATGGATGGATGGATGAATTGGAAAATTACCAGAACTGTTGGTCCACTCTTGGTCAGTATACACTCCACTGTTGTTAAAAGTCAGTCGGAATGTGTGTGTATGTGCGTGTGTGCTCAGTCACAACAACCATACATAATCATCCAGCTCAGGAGTAAACAAACTCCAGCAGCACTGTCAAGGCACAGATTCCCTAACAAATATTGAAATTACACTTTGCATATGTTTGGATTTGTGCTGTGTGTTCTGTCAGACATGTTTAATTGAAAAGTCTGTTGTTATGATTGTTCTGCAGGCAGCAAGGGGAGTGCAGCAATAAAAGTGCTCTTTTGTTCCACTCCTTGGTAAGAGCTCCTTCGCTGTTGAACGCCACAACAAATACAAGATGATTATTCATTTAGTTTGGGATTTACATATATTCATCAGGCTTCCTCCCAATTCAGGAGGTACATCATTCGAAGGACTATCTGTCAAAGATGCAGCCTTTAGAGAAATCATAGGAGCTTCAGATAATGCAACACAAGGTTCATGCAGCCTAAAGATCTTTCTATTGAATGTGACAGAAATATTGGTTGATTAGCAAATACCAGCCAATAAATACCATATCCATAATGCATTTAATTAACTTCTACTGCTTTCTGCAGTTTGTGTTTTGTCCATTTTGTTG
Organism: Andinoacara biseriatus; assembly: GCA_015108635.1. Taxonomy (NCBI): domain Eukaryota; kingdom Metazoa; phylum Chordata; class Actinopteri; order Cichliformes; family Cichlidae; genus Andinoacara; species Andinoacara biseriatus. The sequence goes on along the minus strand of VUQJ01032075.1, from coordinate 4,798 downwards.
TCCTTGGTTTCTCTATGCTCCTCTTTTCTACCTTCTCTTTCCTCTCAACTCCCAATCAGTCCCTGCCTGAGCCTGGCCTTATCCTGTTAAAATCGAGTCCCCACCATCACCAAATACCTTCTTATCAGATCAATTCCCTCTCAAACATTGTCATGTTTCCAGTATTGTCTACAATTTTTACATTTTACATTTCTAATTGTCATGTGTCACCATGAGCTCTGACTGGTTCCAAATTCCTTCTGCTGCCAAACAACAACCTGAACACGACCAGAATTCTTTAAAAAATATTTTGAGTTATCCTAGTATGTGTATTTCAAAAGAAGTGCTTACTTAATTAGGTCAAAAACAGGAGGGCTACCGTAATGTGAATAATTTACAAAAATGTGAGTCTGCTCTCATATGAGGAGGAAGACTGCTGATGGATGAAGGAGCAGAGAACAAGTCACAAGGTCTGGGCTGCCCTTAGGCTTCAGCTGCAATGTTATAAAGAATATACAGCACATCCTGCCTGTGTGTGCACTTGTTTATCTATCTTTGTGGGGACCAATGTAGTTTTTAGTCCTTAGGAGACTTAAACAAAAAGAACCTTTTATTTTACTATAGATTAAACAAAAACGTAACAGTCAGATTTAACAGTTAAAACTAAGGGGTTTCTGATCACCTTGGTCAGAATGGAAACTGTGTGTTTAAACCAAGAACACTTTTATAAGCCACCAATGAGCAACCATTAGATAATGAAACTTGTCTAGTGACATCAAGATGACATTCAGAAACAAATCTCTAAAAAGAATGAAATACTGTAAATGAGTATTTTTAATGGATTTACTGTCCTTGCTGTGAGTAAAACTTCCTGAAGAACATTTTCTGTGCAAAATGTAGAACTGCATAGGATTAGAGAGCTCAGCTACACAATGACTCAAACTGTTTCTGAATGTGTCTCTTCTGCTGTGATCTGAGAGTTACTGTGTCTCAGTGGTGGGAATAAAAACACACGTTTTATGCATGGACAAGCAGCACACTGTGTGTGCATGTGCGTCTGTGTTTGTGTGTGTCAAATGATGACTCTAATCCAGTTCACTCTGATCTCAACTTTCTCAACTTTTGAGCAACATGCCTGTGGCTGAGCAGAACAGCTCATTGACAGTTAATTCAATCAGTTTCAAACCAAATGCTCTTCTTCAAAGCCAGACAATATGGCACAGGATATCAACTAGAGACTCGGTATCTGTGCTTACATCATCCCCACGATGTGCCGATATTTCTGCAACAAAAAGCTGACAGTGAGTTTTTGAGCATCTGCTGCTCGTAATATCAAACTAATGTCATATTTCAGGCCTGGAATAAAAAAAAAATCTGTGAATGGAATCTACTGAGCTTTTCCTGATTTCTATTTAAATAATGTTAAAATGTCATATTTTCATATTAAACACGGACAAACCTTGTGCGACATAATTTTCAAAAAAAAAAATTGCTTTACTAAATTTTTGCACTGCTTCGTTTTGTGCACACTTAATATTTTCTAACCAAGTCAACACTCAAGAGCCCATAATGACAAACAGAAACATGCTTTGAGGTCTTTTACATTTATAAAGTGCTTTATTCTATGAGGTTCTTGCAGCTCTGACATCTAAAGCTTTGTTAGAAATTAAGCCTCTTCACACTTTACAGGTACTGCATGGTGGCTGCATGGTGTATCCTATGAGGACTCGGGGTAGTTCCAAACTTCAGTTGTCTACACACTACTTGGGTTCAATTTGACCTGAGTCAAATATAGAAGTCATTAGCAGGACTCTGGAGAACTTGACTGCACACTAAGGAGGTAATTCAGCCATTTGATTCAGGTGTGTTGGATTAGGGACACATCTAAAACCTGCAGGACACCGGGCCACGAGGCCTGGATTTGAGAATCACTGGTGTAGCTGGTGCATTTTAGAGTAGTGTCACAAAAAATAAAAACTAAGCAGGCAGCCAGCTTAGTGCTCACATCTGATGATGAAATTTACATCATTCATACCCAGTTGGACCCCAGCATGCTCATGGATGTGAAAACTATAAATGCACTTTGTCACTGTAAGTTATTGAGTGTAGATAGTTGACAAAAAATATACTGTACATTTTAGAAATGAAATACAATAAAAGTGTACAAAAAGTTTTTGTTTTGTTTTAGATATTTTCTTAAGCTTCATCTTATCTGTTATGACCCATAATGATACTTTTAGGATCACAATAAATTATACTGTACACTAAGAACCTCTTAGTGAGTGTTTCAGTGCAGGCAGCCGAGGCTGAGCTTTTCTTTGGAGCTCAGGAGGATAACTCCACTCAGCTCAGGCACTTAGAGCTCGTGTTCTTTCAGTATTCAAGACTGGTGACTGTCACAGCCTGAAGGACAAATGATTCAGACATATATGAGAGCATGCTTCAAAGGGCTGCTGCGCACACTCAACCGAACACCATGACCTCACCTGTGCGTCTGATTGTGAGCTGCTGTGTTTGGATGCCAACTTGTGTGTTTGTGGGGGTGTAGGGTTTCTTGTGTGTTACATGGCTTACTGCCCTCCAGTTCCCCGCACAGCTAATGAGACTATAGACTCTGGCAGACGGGGCCTTTTTAATAATCTTGTACACTATAAGCATGAAGTCCTTGGTCAGTTTTGTCTTTAGCAGTGATGGCAAAAAAAGGAAAAGCCAGTCCTGCTGTGTGCAATTCACTGTGGACGGAAAGCAGGAAAAATGAAGAATTTAATCTCAGGTTCAGCTTTATTGCACAGCAAAGCGCCAGTTTTACAGACAGCTACAGTATAACGTAAAATGCTGCTCCAGATACCTGCAGCTTTTAACAAACCTTTTTAATTTATTTAAATAGCTCCAAATCACAACAGTCACCCCAATGCGCTTTATATCATAAGGTAAAGACCTACAATTATACATGTAGCATCTTCTGACAGATGCTACACAGGAAATCAGAAAACTGCTCAAACTAGAGTCAAACACATTTTCAGACTCCAGAACCAGATCATCAACATTCCCCAACACATCTGGCAGAAACACAGTTTATTTCTATAACCAGGTGTGATCCTTTCAGCTTCCAATTTTTCTAAACTGTCTGGCTCGACTCTCTAACATACGTCTCTTCTTCCTTCTGTTTCCCTAAGCTTGTTAAAACCACCTTATCTGTCACTCACTCACAAAATCAGCTGGTTCCCACTTATTACACTGAAAAAAAGTGTTCATCATCAAAAGAACTACTGGAAAACCTCCCATCACTATGGACCTATCACCATCACACTATCCTATCACTCCCAAAACTCATGCAGCACACATGAAGGCAACACTGGCCCAGATAGGTTTGTCTGTTTAGTCCAATTTGCTCAGATTTTTGTGACCACTATCACTTCATCAACACAGCAGTGTATGAAACAACATAACAATTCAATCCACGCAACCAAATTCATGTGATTGTCTTTTATTTTCTGCATTGGAATGTTTTGGTCAAGGTCAGTTCTGTGTGTTAAGACACTCAGACTCATGTTAAAGATAATAGTACACATGCACCAAGTGTAATAACAAAGCATTTTGTCAAAGCCGAGTTAAGACTACAGTTAGATTTTCACAAGCATTGCCCCACCATTGGGTGGGCTTGTAAAGCTTCATAATGTGGTACATGAGGTCATGGAGAAAAGTGGTCCTCTAATAATTCTGGGTAACCTTTTGTTGCATTTAATTACCATGGCAACAGATTTTGTTTACAAAACAAACCAACACTTCTACTATTACCAGTGTCGATGGAAGAGGGGGTTTCGTGGCTGTAGCTCAGGAGGTAGAGCAGGTCACCCACTGATCGGAGGGTTGGTGGTTCGATTCCTGGCTACTCCAGGCTGCGTGTCAATGTATCCTTGGGCAAGATACTTAACCCTAAGTTGCTCTCCGACACAAGCGTTGGAGTATGAATGTGTGTGAATGTTAGCTAATTAAAGCACTTAGCTTAGTTACACATGGAAGTGCTTGTATGAATGGGTGTGAATGAGGTAAATGCAAATGTGTTGTATAAGCGCTTTGAGTGCTCAGTCAGAGTAGAAAAGCGCTATATAAGAGCTAGACCATTTACCATTTACCATGTTACTCTACCACTGAGGACCGCAGCATAAGGCCATGTTAAGTTGTGCAGCCCCATCAGCACACTGATTTCACTTAAGACCTGATGTAGACATGCAGATGTTCATATACTCTATTTCTTTTTAAACTCAGTGTGAGCAGCAGAGAAAACAAATGAAGCTCTTGGCACCGTTGGTGTGAAGCATGATTTCTTGTCAATCACTAAAATGAACTTTAGTCTGAGTGCCACCTCCTAAACTACTAGGATTATAACATTTTGTGCAGTTGGTTTGTTCGCTTGACAACACCGAAGATAGGCTGACAATTGAAAATAAATAAATAAAAGCAAGACGGAAATTACTTTATCATCTGGACCCGGAGAATTAAAATAAAGGCGCTAACACAGCCAAAGCTGCCCGATGTAGCACTCAGATGAAGGTCTAATTTTAAATGTGACACAGTTACATCTCACTTATGAACATGCATTTGTGTCAGACAGCCAAATCTCATTTTATGTCATCTCCTGCCAAACAGCCAGTGCAATTACTGTGTCTTGATTACAGGTATTATGCGTACATTATGTCTGCAGGGAGCTACATGCACTTGCATATATGATGTGACTGAAAAGCAGATATCAGTGGTGATAGCTTGTCATTATAGCTCAGACACACTAATGCAGGCCTCCGTCAGCAAAAGGTAGGAA
>VUQJ01032074.1:0-20437 GCA_015108635.1 Andinoacara biseriatus | reverse complement strand
GGGTGAGGAGTGCGGCCATCCGTGAGGGGCTCAGAGTAGAGCCGCTGCTCCTCCGCATCGAAAGGAGCCAGTTGAGGTGGCTCGGGCATCTGATTAGGATGCCTCCTGGCCGCCTCTTGGGTGAGGTGTTCCGGGCATGTCCCACTGGGAGGAGGCCCCGGGGTAGACCCAGAACACGCTGGAGAGATTATATTTCTCGGCTGGCCTGGGAACGCCTTGGGGTCACTCCTGATGAGCTGGTGGAGGTGGCTGGAGAGAGGGAAGTCTGGGCTTCTCTGCTTAGGCTCCTGCCCCCGCAACCCGGCCCCGGATAAGCGGAAGAAAATGGATGGATGGATATATTGCTACTCCTGTTAGAGTTCCTCTCTCTGTCTTTCACTTGTTCTTATATGTTTCATTTCTGTTTCTTTAACAAAAACTGGACACAGGCTGTGGTTTTTGTTTTTGGTTGTTTTGTTGTTTTCCCCCCTCCCCCCTGTTACTCAAGTCATGTCCACAATTTTGTATTTATTTAATTTACCATGAGAAATGTAACTGTCTCTACCCTAAAATAAGAAATAATAATTTAAAAATAAATAAAAATGGTTAAAGGTCCCAATCCAGAAGAACTACCCCATACAGATATTCATATATAACATATACTACTGAAGCACTCAGTAGTTTTATCATAGCATCACATCACTGAACAATAACACAACAGACTGTGTGATACAACAATGAGAGAAAAAACTGGGAGGCATGTAGCAAACTGCTTGGAGAGACCAGCAGTGGAAAAAATGGATTTATTTCTGTCACCTCTAAACAGAAGTCCAAACAGACTAGCTCTCAGCTGGCTTGTTGGAAGAAATGTGGAGAAATAATGTCTGATTGTGCCCGTATAATTTGGACTTGCATCTTCATTCAACCTTTTCGGGCTTTAATGTTTGCATTACTTTATCCCCTGGTGGACTGAGAGGTGCTGGCACAAACCTTCTGAAGATCTTGCTGACAACAAGCAAAAACAAAACAAAACAACTACATTAAAGTATTATTTCAGAAAAATAACCCTGCTGCCACAATATTGTCACACATATGCTTATCCTGTACAAGATGATGTACTGTGTGCAGCTCCAAAGGGGATTGGGAAAAAAATGTACAAGTAATTATGTTTGATGAGACACTTTTTTTTGTTTCATTTACATAAACAGAAGTCCTTTAAAAGACATAACCCTTTATTGACTTGGGCTTCAGCCATCACCTCTTGATCTTTCCTTTTTTAAGTTTGTGCAATGTGGAAAAATTATTTAAAAAAAACCATTGAAACAGTCACAGCAACAACCTTCATCTGTCAGGAAAGTCTGGCTGATGCGGAGATAGTGCCAAACCCCAAATATCCAGTCGAAGACAACCTTCAAAAAAGCTCTGGACCTGAACCAGAAGCACAAAGAAAGTTTGCTGGTTGTGTGATTGTGCCTGATAAAGTGTTGGAGGTGAGGCCTATGCACAGAAAATTGACGTCCAGAAGCTGCAAACAGGCTGTCAGAAGAAGAACGGATGAGCACAGAGACTTAATTTTTTTTATTTTTGAATGATTCTGCAACATTTAAATGCATGCTTACAATAAAGAGGAGAGAAAAGATAAATGTCAGCTGTACAATCCTTTCTCATGTTGGCAGCAAATGAAGCAAATGATGAGGCACTAAATAGAAAATGAGAACTAAATGGAGTCAAACTGAGTCTAACCAAGAGAATCAGGGGAGGTTGTTCCATTTGATGTCTCGATACTGGACTTTGTGCATCTGATTTTGTTTTGTTCTGGAGGCTCAACCTTCTCACTGCTGCCATGTCAGATGATGTTGGGATTATATACAGATACATGTAACAGCGGCTTATCAGTCTTAGTTACTCATTAGCCTAAAGCGCTGGAATGCCATTCAGGCCACTTTGACCCCTGATCATAACAATCATAACAACAATCTTGATCTAGAATCTTTCTTAAGAATGCCATAAAGTGCGTTAACCAAAAGCCACAATGACACAAGAGGACACAGAGGAAGAAAAGCCAATAAATAAACAGGCAGAGGACACCGATCAGGTTTTGATATTGTTGACCATCACATTTTGCTCAATAGGCTGAGATACTGGGAGGGTGTATCTGGGTCTGCTTTGGGGTGGTTCACATCATATCTATCTGAATGATGTTTTTCTGTGGCTGTTTCTAAGTACAGGTCCTCTTCCACTTCTATTTCCTTTGGTGTGCCACAAGGTTCTGTTTTGGGACTTTGTTTTTTTTTGTTATATCTGCTCCCTCTACAGAACAGCTTGAGCACCTTTAAGGACATGTCTTGTCACTGTTATGCAGATGACATTCAGTTGTATGTTTCCTTTAAACCCCAAGATGTTTCTAAGCTACAGGTCTTGAATGGGTGCTTAGACTCTATCAAAAGGTGGATGGCTTTCTTCTTGATAAGTTAACCACTAAAGAAATGTTGCTAAGGTGATTGCTAGTAATGCATTGATTTCACCACATCACTGTAACTCATTGATCACTTGTCTGACATGTCTGCTGGGTGTTCAGAATCTTCCAAGAACTCTCATTTCAATTCAGTTCAATTCAATTTTATTTATAAAGCACCGCAAGGCACTTTATATTGTAAGGTAAACCCTCTACAATAATTATACATCCCTCATGTCACTGATCCAGCTGTGCTAGCTTCCCACTTTTAAACCTCTTCATGGATGAGCACCAGCTTACATCAGTAAAGTTTTACATCCAAACGTCACCATCAGGTCCCTGAGGTCATGTGATCAGGGCCTACAGGCTGTGCATCATGTGGGGCTGAAAACTAAAGATTTAGCCTGAGAGCTGTGCATTAAGGTAAAGAAAACGCTAAAAACTCACCTTTTAAACTTATAGGTAATTTTATTTCTTTTTCTGTTGTACTCTGCTGTTTTGTTGTGAAGCACTTTGTGATTTTCATCCTGAAAAGTCCTATAGAAATAAAATAGATACATCTACATTACTTTTTTGATACTTTTGCCTCATTTTTAAGCCCTGGATGCTCACCCTTGGTTTCTCACACATCATGGCCTTATGGTCTCCTTTTGTAACCAGGAAGTTCTTTGACATTAAAATCCTGACAAAGAAAGAACTCCATTAAAAGGTTAAAATATCACTTTGAAATTTAATCATTGGAGGAACTGCAGTTTTTGGTGCTTCAGCTTTGACACTATTTTTGCACCCTGGAAGTTGGTGCTTGGTTATGGCTTATCAAAGAGTTATTCAAATGCATTTTGAAGTGTCTAAGCCATGACATCCCTTAGTCCCTTGCTCTTAGAAATGGGGCTCTGTGCAAGCATCCCTTCTTTCTACATGAATGCTACATCTGCACTGCAAACAGTGTTTCAATAATCTTCCTCTTCATAAAATGTTCCACTGTAAACCTTCCTGTCATTTTCTGTTAGTAGAGTTTTCTGCACGGAAAACCCATCAGCCAGGCTTGGCTGTAGTCAAAACAAAACTCTGGAACCGTGCTCCAGTAATTCACAGTGACATTTCGTATGGTGTTATATAATCACTCGAGGAGGACACGGATTAAAAGTGTTGCTCGGTCAGAGTCCTTTGGAGCTGGTTTCTGATGGACATTCAGCTGATAGCGCTTGAATTTCCTTTCAAATATTCTGTTTGCAGCCCTCCACAGCTACTGCATTGTGCTGTGCAGTATGCCTGCTGCCGTTGCCTTTTTTATTATTCACAATGAATCAAAAAATTGTCTGCAGCAGGGTTGAATCACTTTCAGCACTAACAATCACCTCAAGGCCTCACCAACCTGCTGTCTTTGCTCTCATTAATGCTGATTATCAGATATTTCACCCACACAGAGTCTGTCCAGGCATGATGCTCAGTCACACTGTATGCTGCATTACTTTTATAGTGTGACTAAACTTGGCCTGTACTGCAGTCACTGAAGGGCAACCTTTTGTAAAATCAAGTGGATTTACTCAGTGAATCGCAGAACACTGGAACAATCCCAGCTCAGCTACAACTGAGCTAAAAATCCACAATTTGGGTCACACTTTGTCTTTGGTCCTTTCAGACAAAGCTGTGGGAACATGTTTCATCTGCGTGTGTGTGTGTGTGTGTGTGTGTGTGTGAGTGCGTGTGTGGTGGTTCTCATGTTTGTGCTCCTTAAATAAATAATAATACTCTAGCCACTTAGAATTACTTTTTTTTTTAAAGCAATCTAAGCAGAGATCCTCAGACCTTCCTCCACCTCCTCCAGGTCTTCGTGCCTGAATGATCCAGGAGCTTTGCTGTCTGGGACAGTTTGCCCATGGTGGGGTTTCCCAAGCCAAATCAGTCGTGGGGGCGCTAGACTAAGCACACTTCAGAGGACCCCTGTGATAGAAAACAATATTGAAAGGAAACAATATCCCCCCACACTGCAGCTAGGCCTGGAGTAGAGTCTGGTCACTGGGCCTTAACGTGTGGGGCCCAGTTGTGGACCGACCACTTGCAGCAGGATCTGTTGCAATGGGGATCATGATGCAGTCTAATCCCTGTTCTATACCTGGTTTCCATAAATGTTATGTGTATCACATGTTTTACTGGAAGGTTCCACTGCAGAGCTGCACAAAGAACTGAGCTTATAAAGAAATCCTTGTTTGCATAAGCTAAACAGTAAACACGGTGAGAGTCGAGACACGATATTAGTGTGCAGAAAATGTGTCTTGATGAACTGATAAATGATGAAACTGCTCACCTGGCACAAGCATCTCATGATTGTTGTGGTTTGGGACTCAGTTCCATTGATTTTTGCGGGTTTCTATGCTGCCTCCTACAATGGTTCTGACTCGGTTTGACAAACGTCATGACTGTGCAGCACCAATGGCATAATGACACATACAGCTCTGGTTAGAAGTTTCATGGGCAATTTTGGGCTTTTATTGATTTCTTTGAACTGTTTTTTCCAGGATGGAATGATTGTACAGCTTATACCTTTAATGACTTTCAAAAACAAGATTTGTGTGCACAAGTTTGAATTTATTTTGTATTTTCTCTCATCCACACAGTTCATAAGTATACAAACAGGCTCAAATACACACACCCTACTAATATTTGGTTAAACGGCACTTTGTAAGTTGCACCTTCAAAAGGTGGAGGAGGTCATGCTTTCTGATGAGTCAGCTTGTTGATGTGAAACCTCCAGTAGTGGGTTTGCCAAGGTCACTAATGAATCACTGGAGAAGTCCTGGTTCCATGCGGCGCCCATCTTTGATGTATGGTGGCCGAGGGGGTGGAGGGGCACAGTCGGGGTCGTGATCCACTCCGACACACTGAGGCTGTCAGGAGGGATACAGATAAGACCTCCTCTGAGAACATCCATCTGTTTTAGCCTCTTCACCCTTTCTCATTCTGGCTCCTTAACTTTCATTCTGCCTCACGTTTCCACACATTTAATGCTTTCAAGAGATTTTTCCATTTCAATAAAATCTTTTATTTTCATTTATTTCTTGACTTTTCTCTTTGTTCTGTGATCTAGTTTCTCTTCCAGCTGCATCAGCCATCTCGTGCTGAATGTTCCTGCTTGTGTAGATGTTTTAGCCAAACATGCCCAACACTGATCGCTCCAGTTCCATATTTTGCTTTATATTAACCACATTTGGAGATATGAAACTTCATGTTTCCCAATGCTCACAAATGTCCAGCTTCATCTACTTGGTGCAGTTATCTCTCGTTCACAGTCACACGGTCACAGTGTAAAAAAGATAAGTTGTCCATCAACATGTGTTATATCTAAAAGATTACATGGAGACAGAATAAGACAATATGCAGCCTTGAGTCAGTGAGGTCAGTTTGACACAGAATCCTAAAATGATCTATTACAGATGCAGGAGGCTGCCGTCATGACGACCGCACGGGTACAGTCGCTATGTGACTCTGTGATTCTATTTGCTCTGAGTGCTGCACTTTGATGCTTCCCTGCCCTGAAATTCAGCTGCTGGTCCTGCAGAGAGGAAGAGCAGCAAAAGGCTGGAATAGAGTCAGTGAGGCAGAGCAAAGAGAGCAGGATTTTTTTTTAAGGAAAATGTTTGTTTAAGACTCCCATGAGGAAAACTCCTCAGACCTGATGGTTTTCAGCACGAGAGAATGGTGTTTGGATGCTGGTAAAGAGGGTTCAAACCTGCATTAAAAACGTGTTGAAGCAGGAACATTAAGCTTGAAACATTAAGGGCTAAGGCTCAGGTCTGAAACCTTTTGGGTTTTCACTCCAGAGCAGCACTTTTACTAAAAATTATAGCAAAATTAATATAAAATATCAAACATGCTGTGCTACCTAAAGAGTCTTAGCTTTCTTTCAGAGAATATTGAAATAAACAACAAGTGCAATTTAAGAAAAATGAACATTTTCAGGTTTACAAAGTAGTCATAGGAGACTGTGTGAAATTTTTAATGTTCCCAGCTCTGGTCTCAGAGCAGTTATGGCCCCTGTCAGCCTGTGTCTCCTCTGCTCCATCTGTTGGATGCTCAGCTCTTCTTCACCTTTCCTGCATTTTTGGTGTTTCATCAGCCTCTGAATCTCCTTCTCTCTCTCCTCCTGGTGTCAATCAACCTCTGTCCAAATAGCGAATTTTTTAACGTGGGGTTTAGTTTGTTACCACATTATTTATCAACCTAATTTATATGTTCACTCATTCAATTTCTTGAACACATCAATAAATATCAGCCATCGGAAAAGCAAAATATTAATGCACTATTTCATCCTATAAGATAGTCATCAAAGGTCACTACTGGATGCCAAAACTACTTGTTTCCAGCTACAGGCCAGTATTAATGCAGCTGCAGATGTTCATCAGTCAGGTGCTACAGGACAGCTGTGTGCACAGCCTCACCACCTCCTCTTTTGATGACTTATGTTTTTCCTTTAATATCGCAATGCATATTTTATTCATGACTCTTCTTTTACATGGTTCTTGTCATTGCACTGTATTTGTCTACATTTGATTCATTTCACACAAACTATTTTGTGTAGTGTCTTCAAATGTCTGATACACTTCATTATAATACAGAATGACTAAAAAGCATAACATAGTGCGTTAATCTCTAATCTCTGAATGCACAGACACATCTTTTAGCAGCACAACAAAATGTAAATGGGGAGATAATGTAAAGTGCATTCAAATGAATGATTCAGTTTATTCATCTAAATTAATATTAGTGAGACCGAGTGCACATATTTCTAAAGTCTAAAGTCAGTCCATGACCTTGCTGTTTAAGCCTGGTATCACTCTGAGCAGCTTCATGTTTTGCTACAGCGTCACAGATTTGGGGATTTTTCTCACTCAGCCCCTGATGTCAATAACTTTGTTAAAACAATGAATTTGTTTCCAAAATGGAGAGTGTGTTAGAGAGTGTGAAGCTGTGGCTCAGCGTGTCAGAGATCGCAATCCCAACGTGTCATGATAAAAAGTTTAGAAGCACTTACAGGCTCTAATCCAGTGACCTGTATTTGTATCTGCAGCAGCAGCACCTCCACCGCCTCATGCCATCATCCTTTTTCTCTTACAAAGCTTCTTATATGTGATGTTGAAGTTCTTTAGCTGATTAGCCACCACCACACCAACCTGCTTTGCAACACAGCTGCTGGAGTCCAGCATGCTGATGAATGTAGGTTTTCAGACCAATCAGAGCTGACAACTTACAGGCGCTGATGCTTGGACAAGTCAATCCATATGTTGTCAAACATGAAATATGCTCACAGCTTCAAACTTATTCACCAGCAGTTGCTCATGGGACACTGACGGGTACAGACCAACTGTGGTTTGGCTGGAAGTCATCTATTCATCCATGCATTAGGGATCCAGAAGCCTTATCAGAGATGTAAAATCTCTGCCCTGGTGTTTCCTCCCACCTGGGCATGCTCAGAAAATCTGTGAAAGGGTCAAGTGGATGCACTCAGAAGATGCACCACATCAGCTGAAGATCACATTCTGATGATGCAAAGAGAACTACAATACCACTGGTAGTGTACAATATCACACCGTGAGATCCTGTCCATGAATATCACAAACGGAGCTGGTGGACTCCAGCATCCACTGTTTGGGTTGTTCCAAGGACATGAAAACAGCTCTCACTTTGGGTATACCTCACTGTTACCATGCTCATAATAATGAATAATGGTACTCACCTATTTTATTAAATTAAATCAAATATTATTTTTACAGCACCAAATTCCAACAAACAGTCACCTCAAGGTCGTTTATATTATAAGGTAAAGAACCTAGAATAATTACAGAGACCACCCAGCAATCAAAACAGCCCCCAATGGCAACAGCGGGAAGTAAAAACTCCCTTTTAACAGGAAGATACCTCCAGTAGAACCAGGCACAAGGAGGGGCAGTCAGCTGGGGGTGGGAGGACGGAGACAGGAGGGAGAAAGAAGACACTGTGGAAGAGAGCCAGAGATTAATAATAACTAATGATTACATGCTGAGTGGTGTAAAAACAGCAAAAAATAGATTAGTTTATCATTGTACACAAGTATACAATGAAAAGTATGTTTCAGAACACACATTTGAGAAGAATACAAACAACAGAACAAACACGTGTCTGAGGTCATGCAGCCGTTCTACAGCTGCTGCCTTTAGCAGGAAAGCAGAAGGAATACAGTAGGATAGGTAGGTTCATTTTGAGCACCTTCCAAGGTTCCAAAAAACACCTCAGCAAACCAAATCGCACATTTAAAGCATGGCAAAAATAGCCTGGGTTAGCAAAATGGAGAGAGGGGAAGGGGTTGGGTACGGGGAGCCAACAGAGACGAGTGGGTCAGGGGCATTATGGTGCCAGGACATATTGTCCAGGAGAGATATGATTGCTGGCTCAAGGCCGGCTAAGGGAGCCGAATTCCTGATAATGCAGATGTTTTGGAACAGACTGCAGTTGTTATTGACAGTCTTCAGTTCACTGGGACGCTCAGTAAATTGTCTAAATTGCATGGTTACTGTTCCTCCCTGTGCAGACACATACTTTCCTCCAAGATCTAATTTCCTTCACCTGCGAGTACGTTCAGAGCTGGACTGCGAGCATCCAGCTTGCTGCTCAGGTCCAACAGGTAGTCTGAGTCTGCAAGGTTCTGCACAGCCCATCCGTCTGGTTAAGCAGTCTCGCCAGGGGCCGAACTGCTGCCTAGATTCTCTTAATTTCCCGGTAAATCAGGAATCCTCCAAGCCCAAACAGAGGAGATCCCGTTACCAAAAAGCAAGACACACGGGTCTCCACACACTCCATGAGTCACTCAGGTATCCAACCAGGTCTGTTTCACTAGGACAGGCAGGCTCCCCTTTCCCGAGTCTCATAGTGGAGAAAATGCAATCAATGGCGTTGATTGCCCAGTTTGCCAGATCCATGGTACTCGTTCTTAATCAGACGATGTATGAAAATAGACACTTACAGCAAGCAGCAAAGCAGGGTAGTCCTAGTCCTAACTATAAGCCTTATCAACAAAGAAAGTTTTAAGTCTAATCTTAAAAATAGAGAGGATTTCTGTCCCCTGAGTCCAAATTGGAAGCTGGTTCAGCAGAGCCTTCAGCTTTCAGTCGCCACAGAAGAGGGAACTGAAATTGATTTTAAATCAAATTCTAGATTTAACAGGGAGCCAATGAAGTGAAGCCAATATGGGAGAAATCTGCTCTCTCTTTCTAGTCCCTGTCAGGACTCTAGCTGCAGCATTTTGGATCAGCTGAAGGCTTTTCAGGGAGCTTTTAGGACAGCCTGATAATAATGAATTTACTTAAACTGAGACCTTAAACTCATCAGGATGGCCTTAACTGAGGTCATTTCCTCATACTTTTCTGTACAACCAGGCTTCTTGGAGCCAGAGGAGCCCCCCCTTGCTGGCCAACAGGAAGAATGCAGGTTTAACATACTTAGATTAGATTAAACTTTGTTAATCCCTTTGGGAGGGGTCCGTCGGGGACATTAAAGAATTACTTGCACACTGGTGTAACTTTTCAGGCCCAAAAGTTACGGCCAGCTTTATTTCTATTTTCACAGTCTATAGTTATGTCCACACAGACTTTTTATTAACAGCCTGGCTCTTTAAGGGAGGGGGAAGTGTATCGATTGGGTATTGGCATCTGCAGATGCTCAAGGTTGTGATATCAATAGCAATAGATATGAGAACGTGGTGCTGAGGCAGCTCTGGTTATGATAAACACTCGTATATCTGCACAGGGAGGCCATAGCTGATTGTTTCCCCATCCCAAACTTTTTCATACTTGAGTTTTAAGCAGTTATATTTTTGGCCTTCCATGTCCTGCCTGCAGCGCTGCCTTGTCCTTCCTGAGCCAGGCAGAAAATAAGTGACACAGCCACGTCCGTCACTGCACCTATCTTCATCCATCTCACGATTAGTGTAACAAATGTCAAGAATATGCCACCCACATCAGGTAGAAACACTAAAATTTATTTTGTATACCTTAAACATGAGGCTCCTGCTTCATTAGTGCTGTTTAATGACACAGCTGAGTGTGAGAATAAACCCAAATATATAAAACTACATATTAGCATGATAAAATAAAGTGGGCAGAAAGCATCATCGCACACACATGCTGGTGTGATATGATATGGAGATGTCTTCTGCAGTCCAGCTTCATCTCACGTGGGCAGCGCAGTAAAGCCAGATGATGTTCTCAAACAGCTCTTCCACTTATTTCTCTCAGTGTAAAGAGATGATAGTTGGTGGCTCCTTGGATTAATCAGCTTAGATCTTTTTTCGAATGAAGGCTGTCATAGTAAAATGAACATGGTCAAGAACCACTTCTAGGATTTTTGAACTTCAACACAAAGCTTCTGCTCTAAAAACACTTGTTCCCTAAAAGGTTTTAAACTGTCAAGCCATCCAGAAGGCCACACGTGTGACACGGTTTCAAATCTTAAACGTCACCAGGAGCCAACAGGAGGGTGGAGAGATGCAAAAACACACAATAAAGTGTGGCTGGCTTCTTACACAGAGGTACAGATCATTGATGTGAGAAACCATAAAGTGGATCATTAACTGATAAATTACCTGATAAATTTCACTGCTGAATGCAAAACTTTATGGGGAGAAATCGTGGAGCTGACAAAAAATGACACATTTTTAGTCTTTTATTACTAAATTAATCACTGCAGTTTGAGTTCTTTGGTCCACGTTGTTGTCTGATGAACATCTTAAAATAATAAGCTGGATGTATAATAAAGCTTAATCTAATCTAAATGGTGCTATTCAAAGTAAATACTCACATTAATAAATAAAAAACAAATACGTGCTAACTAATTATTTCCACAAGGGGGCAACACTACACAACCAATGCATTCAGAAGGTCTTCCATCAGCACTTCCTGTTTGTATTATTTTACAGCCGTTACAGTGATGTTGAAGGTCATTTTCTGCAGTAGATTTGATGCATGTTATTGTGTTATATGAATATATTATATGTCATTTGATCACTCTGATGTCTCTTTAAGGCTGTCATCATTAATTTCACTGAGAGTCAGTTGAGAACTTGAATGCAGTCTATCACAACCTGCAATCAAACTGAGTCTGTAGTCAGTAAAGTGGCCCAACTAATCAGGTACACAGCACTGGGTGGAGCACAGCTTCATACTGAGCTGCTGTAGCAAAGAGGTGGCGAATAACAGGGTTGGAAGTGTTATAAACACTGTGTACGTTTGCAGGATCTTAATACAAACAGTAAAACTCTGTTATTCATTTCATTTGTTCAGGCTGCATTGAGTTGGTTCCTGCACGGCTTCTCTCCACCACAGTCCAAAAACATGCATGCTTTAGGTTACCTGATATTTCCAACCTGGCTGCAGGTGTGAGTCTCTCTGTGTGTGCCCTGCAGCAGACTGGTGACCTGCCCACAGCCTTTTTCTCTGTGACCGCAGGGGTTGTCCACTGGCTGTAAAACACGCAGCCTTCAGGGTTTGAACAGAAACCCTGCAGGTAAGCTGTCATGTGGTCCAGGTGTGCAGGTGCCCGATAAAACAACGTGTCAGCAGGTATTTTAATGCTACATGAGGAGAAAATATTGTCCTCACTAAACAATGAACAAATGATTTTAAAGTAATTGTTTTAATCAGCCAAATATGACACACGGGGTTTTAACAACCCAAAAATATATACTCCCAATTCTGGTGCATATAAAGCATTGCAGTGCAATTTTATTATAATTTCTAGCATCCAGTAATAGCAATAACAACTTATATTATTCCTTTGTTCATATAACACATTTAAAAACAGGTTTAGCAGAAAGAAACAATGAAAATACACACAAAACACATGATAATTAATATGATTAGCACAATAAAACATAACCAGACAGAACAGCTCGAGTCAAAATATTTTTAAAAAAAAAAAGCATATTTGTGATGTGGCTGAAAGC
Organism: Andinoacara biseriatus; assembly: GCA_015108635.1. Lineage (NCBI taxonomy): Eukaryota > Metazoa > Chordata > Actinopteri > Cichliformes > Cichlidae > Andinoacara > Andinoacara biseriatus. Next base: position 8,030 of record VUQJ01032074.1, on the reverse strand, counting down.
AAAATGGTGTCTACTTCTAAAAAAACAATAACGTCCGAACTGAAGGATGAAGAAAGAGCAAAAAGGATTCATGGGAACATTTTGGTGTGCAGCATCATAATGCATCACAGCCCAGTGAATATGTTTAATAAGCAGATGTTTGTAGTTTATTCTTGTTTCACAGACCTAACGGAGAAGGATGAATAACGGAGTTCAGCTTATGGAGCCCGAGTGGTCGTGTTTACAATAACTGCTAACGGCATCTTTGCTGGAGTTTGTGTAGTTTTTGCTGTAAACAACATGTTCTTGTTTATCATGCAGTATTTTACTTCCAAATTTTAGGAACTCGGTCTATTGTGATGTTCCCTCCAACAGAATATTGTTCATGTGTTTTAAAAACAGCTTTCTGTTTTCTCTGGATAATATTTCTGGGACAGTTCCGATTAACGATAAAGTGCTTGATAAAAACCAGCGGTGAGGTCTGTGAATCATGCAGGAACATGAAAATACTGCTTCTGTTTCATTTCTTAAGTAATAAATGTCAGATGAATAAGGCACATGCATAAACTAAGAAATACACGTGACCTTTTAAAGGGATAGTACTGCCGTTTTGATAACTTTTGTTGTGGGTTGCATGAAAAGATTGACACTAATTTTATGTATGCTAAATGCAGAGCTACAGTTAGCTGAGCTAAACGCTAAAGACTTGGGCCCTGTTTACACTGCAGCATTTCCAGTGGAAACAGGGTCGTTTTGCCGTTGTTTCCAAAAGTGTTGTGTTTACATAGAGAAATTTCCAAAATGATCTGTGTTTACACGGAAACGGCGGGGCCGATGAAAACACTGTAGTTCCTATTGCCAGGCCACAAGTTTGCGGTGTGGCTATAGGCGCCGCAACCAAAGGCGTAGGAGTGAGTTTACTATTGGGGGGGGGACATATCAGAAACTTGACAGATCCATAAATACTGTTTAAATTTTGGGTACGATGAATACACCTGTCTCCAATATTGGGGGGGCATGTCCCCCCCATCCCCGCCGGTTCCTACGCCTATAGCTGCAACCATAGCGCACATGTGCGAGTGCCCCGTTTCCAAAAAGCATCGTTTTTGCGCGTTTAAAAGGAGACAGAGGCCAGAGTGTTTCAGAAACGCTCCACTCTGGAGCCCGTTTCCAACAAGTATCATTTTCACTCCGTTCTCCTGTAAACGGGGCCTTAAAGCATGGAGAAACCACCAGGCTATGAATACTGTATGTTACTTAGTGAGCCTTAGATATATATGAAGAATTTAATTTCACATTCAGACAGAGCCAGTGTAGCCATTTCCCCATGTTTCTGCTCTGCAGCTAAGCTAAGCTAAGGGTCTCCTGGTTGCACGTTCATACTTAGCAGTCAGATCTGACTGGACATGCATGCAGCCATCAATCCTTTTCATCTCACTCTTTACACAAACTCCTCATTTAAGCTGTGAAGACAGCAACAGTTGAAGAAAACCAAATTAAGTCACAGCAGTTAAAGGTAATGTTTCAATATTATTTCTATACATACAACGGTAAGAGAAGTATAAGGTGTCTGAGCTGCTGCTATGCATTTACAGTAACTGAAAACAAAATGAAAAGACAAAAATCATGTTTTCTGAGTTTGAGCTAAAGTTTCTCACGTGATATCAACCTTGTATGTGCTGTGCTTTGATTCCTGCGTAGACCCACAAGTGCACTCTACTCTGAACAGCCGTTTCTAGCAATGATGCACTTCAAGTACAAAGACTTGAGATGAAATGCCTGACATTTGATGCCATTTAGGATCTAACTACCGTCCTTCACTTAAACATTTACATCCATTAGCAAAAGAAACACTGGCTTCTTGATTGATGCTTTCTTTGATTTCAATTGGAAGCGAGTCAAAGAGATGATCCTCCACGATCAGGCAGCTCCTGCGGAGGAGGAAGCACTGACCGAGGTGAGCCGGGAGACGATCCAGACAGTTTCCTTTCAGTTCCAGATGTGTGAGCTGAGAAAGCTGGCCAATTTTCTCTGGAACAGAGGAGATACAGTTGTGGCCAAGGCATAAAGTCCTCAGTTTGGTACACTTGAACAGCTGCTTGGGGACTGCCTCCACTTTGTTGCCTGCAATGGCAAAATATAGGAGGTTCTGCAGAAAGCCCACCTCTGGTGGGATTACCACTATAGAATTATGACTAACATCAAGGTGCCTCAACTTGAGAAGAGTGAATAATGGGGAAGGTAGAGATTCCAGCTTGTTGTGTGAGAGATATAGTGACTCAAGGTTTTTAACATGGCTGATGGACAGTGGAATGGTGATGATCTTATTGTGCCAAAGTTTGAGACAAGTTAGTCTTTTCAGGTGCTGAAAACTGATGACCTCCTCAATGGTGCGAATGTTGTTGGATTTGAGATCAAGTTCCTGAAGGTTGTTCAAACTGAAGATGGCGTGAGGGATTCGCTCCAGCTCACAGTTATGCAGTTCCAGCTCTGCGAGGTTCATCATTTTCTTCAAACTGTTCAGCACTAAGAGCTTTGTACCGTCGTTATGAATAACCAGCTTTAACAGATGTGGGGACAAATCAGTTATGTTCGTCGGGATCTTTGTGAGGTTGCTTTTGAGGTGCAGAATCTTTAAGTGCCTGAGATCCCGCAGAGACTCGAGCCCAATCAGTTTGTTGTTCTCTGAGTTCAGGTTACCTACCAAGTACAGTTCCCTTAGATTCTTCAACATGTATACCCAGCTAGGAATCTCTGCGACATCCGTGAATTTGACGTGAAGGCACCGGAGGTGATCTCGGAGGAAAATGAAAGCTGTCTGCTCAACTTTGGCAGGACAGTGATAGAAGTGCAGCTCTTGGAGGTTTATCATTTGAGAGATCTTCGCTGTTATTTTGGCCTCTGGGATCAATTCCAGTTTCAGGATTTCCAAGTCAGTGAGATCAAACACAGCATCCGGAACTCCAGATAGCATGAAAAGATGAAGTTCCAGCTTATCTTGAGGATTGCGCGTTACATGCTGCCGCAACTTGTCAAAGGTCCACTCGTGGTTTAAGCTGATTTCCCGAAGTTTGTTCTCACTCACCTCAGAGAGAAAAACCCCAAAACGCTTTGAATACAGCTGGTCGTATTGATCCACCATGTGGAGGAGGAATGCAAAGTCATTCTTTACATCAGGAATGTCACTGAAGCTGCTCTCCTCTCTGACTTTTTCAAAGGAATACTCCTTGAGTGGTCGCCGAAAAAGCCAGAACAGTGTGTATATGCAGATAATGCCATAAACGCAAATAAGAGCAATATAACTGACAAGGAGCTTGTTTAACATAAACGCCATGTTATGTGTACAGTGGAACTTGGTATATCCAGTCAAATGCTTTATTTCAGGCTCACACACATGGTCAAAATCTATATAAGCAACAAAGGTCATTGTGTAGCACAGGATCAAAATAAATTTCACAGTTTTGATTACGGTCTGTATGGCATAGAGTCTGTAAATCAGATCACTATCTTCCACGTGAGCACGGAATTTTCGGACTTTCTCAAACAGGGCTTTCGCTTGCTCGCCATCTTTCTTGTCCAGTATGGTCATGGAGGGAATTTCGCTCACAAGCTTTTCAGCAGAAAAGGTAACGCCTGATTTGGTCAGCATGGGAGCGGACTGGTTGGGACTGCCCTCCTCGCTGCTCGTGGACAGATGTTTCAGCAGAGAGGACGCCCCGGCCAGCCTCTGCTTGTTCTCCGACGAGTCCTCGCACGCAGTCTCAGACAGAGCTTTAGTAGTCCACGGGGATTCAAAACACTTTCCAAGTATGGAAACAAAATGTTCCACTTTAGAACTAGTTTTGGGGTATTTGAACCAGAAGTTGCTGCTGACCATCAATACAATAGTGTGAATTAGAGCGAGGTATGGGAAATATTTTGAGTACCAAGGAAGGGCGACATGGTAGCACATCTGGTTGACAAAAACATACTGCTGAAAATCCAGTTTGGTCCTGACACCTGTAGGGTGGGGCTGTCCAATGGTGGCTGGCTGCGTGAAGGGATTGGTAGGAGTGACGCTGTCAGGTGGCCTCTTAGCCATGAGAGGAGCCGCCTGCTCCCCAATGGCGCTCTCTTTGTTCCATAAGCCATCAGTTTGCTCTTGTGCTTGAGGTTCCAAGAAGCCCCCGCCCCCCACTGGAGTTTGCTCCAGAATGGGAAGACAAACTACTTGGTCCTTAGTTAACTGCATGGTTCCAGAAAATATGGCCAACATCAACATGACAATACCAAGATAATCCATGAAGACATCCCACCATGGCTTCAGTATTCTATAAGTTGGCTGGATGTCATTCAGGGAGGCTACTTCAGTGAGTGTGAACATTCCTGCAACAGAGTAAGAACATGTGGTAGGATTTTTATCACAGCTGATCTTTGTGTACTGAACTGTTCTCATATGTTTCCTGTCTTCATGCATAATGGACCCACAAATGAAGGATTCTTACAACTACCCTGTAATCTGCTTACAGCGACTGCCGTCCTGGTTACACTGGGAAAGCCTCCCCTGGCTTAAAAAGTAAAAAAAACTTTCATGTTTACTGCGAGGAACTCAATGAAGTGACTGTTGTAGGAATGTGATGTCACTTTATAATACCTGATGGACACCTGCAGTTTTTGATGCATTTTTAACTAACTGTAATCTGTTATTTACACCCAGCAGAGGTTTGATTTAAAAATCTCAGGAGCTGAAGGGCTCTATTATGACTGCCTTATGGGTTAAAAATCACTATAAAGTACCTTTTGGTGTTCTCATCAGAATCAATAAGTTATTAACATGTTACAAAATAATTAAAAAATTTGGTATTATTACAAATGTGGATACACTGACACACAAATCAGTATTGAACCCAGACCTTCGAGATGTTATTCTAACTGTGAGGCAGCAGTGCTAACCACCACACCATGGTGCTGCCCACTGCAAGATTATGTTAGTCAAATGGCAACTGGACACAAGCAAACAGTCACACAAATTAAGAAAAAAAAAAATACAGGAGAGTTTGTGTACAATACAATGAAGAACTTAGGAAGTGACTTCCAGAGAAGCATTTTGTCATACACTTCCTTTTGCCACCTTAGCCCCTATTATATATCCTAACTGTGATGCAAAAAGCTTATGAATGTTCATAATTATATTTTGTAATGTTCACTTTTGTTGAGAAAGCTCTTAATAAATCTACTCATGTCAGCAGCTATCACATTTTTGTCCACCCTCTAATTTTTCAGTTTTTTGAAAATACTCAAGTTACCGTCACAAGTTAGTAAAATATTTTGATGTTTTTTTTTAAAATTAACTAATCACTGCCAAATAATATTGTTTGTAAAACTGATCAAATCGCAGTTTTTAGAGATTTTATTTAAAAGGGAAAACACAACTATCACAGATTCTTTGAAGACACAAGCAATTTACAGTTATTTCACTATTTTCAAAAGCCTTATTTTACCAGATAAATATTATTATTGAGCAAGGGACAAACTAGCTATCTGAAAATGTGCATTGTATAATCACATTGTTATGAAAATGTATTTATTTCTATTTGATCTTGTCCTTGACAGGGTAGACATATTTTACAGTGTGCTCATTCTTTATTAGCTTGCAGCAAATTCATAAAAATGGGGGGGGGGGGGGGCTGTCTGACATGCATTTACAACAGTCTAAGGTCAACTTGATACAATGGATATGAAATCAATTGGGAAATTGTAACTTTTTGGCGAAGAATTATGATGTCCCAAAGGCACTTTTTGGTGATGGTGAATCCTACCTTTTGTGCTCTTTCTTTCTCATAAGGCTGGATGAATTAGGGGGATGGTCTCACATTTCAGCTACATTGCTCAGGCACATTTGAGCAGGCTCATAGAGGACAGCCTCTTGGGATTGCAGATTTAGAGAGGAGCTCGCCCTTGAACCGAGATGTCAGTGTGCACAACAAACAGTGGCGCCTGCAGACCAGCTGTAAAGCATCTGTTAAGCCTCCATTGCGCCTCGTTTCTGTCCGTGATTTTCTCTGCATCTCACTGCCTGACAGTATCCAGCATGTTAACTCAGCCTTAACATGCGGGATACATAACCAGCTGCGTCACTGTTGCTATTTAAAGGCAAGATAAAAATATTTTTGCACCCCTGCGAATAAATCTGTTGTTCGTGTGTAAAGCATGAAGGTCACAGTTTTCCATGGGGCTGCAGAGCAGGCTGAGACCGGCTCCAGCAGCGAGACGCGTCCATGGACCGTAAACAGGAGGTGGGGGGATGTCCGTGACGCCTTTAAACGCAGCACTAAAGTCTGTGTTCGGCTGCAGAAAATCGACCCGTTCACATTAAAACCGTGCACGCTGCGCCTGGTAAAGTGCCCGTCCAGCCCCACCACATTCACAAGGCCACGTAGCTTGCTAACGTTATTGGGCCGAAGCATCGCGCCTGTGTGTGCAAACCTCAGAGGATATATACCCAAAGCGCCCACATACACACCTTCAGGGGGTCTGATCCCGTGTCTGAGCCGGCAGTACCGAACAATGCCCCCTCTTACATGCCATGTTTCTCTGATGTGATGAGTCTGTCCATTCTTCGCACCACATCAACCGTGGGCCTGCTGGCAGGGCTGTAAGCAGCTTAGCCGACTACCCCTACTCCGCTTCAGATGGTCGGGTCCTCCGCCGCTGACTGGGCAACACAGCCGGCACGGCAGCACCAGCTGCTGGAGGCGAGCACGGTCTGATGTTCACGGTCACCGGGGCCGGTCCTCAGCACTCTGCATCAGGTGAGCTGTCCCCTGATACTGCGCATGTTTCCTCTTCCCATCAGGAGCTGATATGAAGCGTTTGGAGCAGCTGACAGTGAAGCGGAGGATGAGATACTGAAGTTAGGGACAGTGGCAAAAGTGCAGCCGCCACGTTCAGAACTAATCTCAGTGATTTACATGATCAGGTTACATGAAGAATGCAGGAAAAACACGTTTTCTCAGCTCTCCAGTTCAGCTGCAGAAACACGAAGCTTTTTAATTACACTGCGTCTTTGATTTCATTCATAAATCATTTCACTGAGAGCTGCAGCCAAATTCCCTTTGCTTGCAAAAGCGCATTAGGGCAAACCCACAGCTTATGATGTGATCATGGGACAAAAGTTTACAGGCTACAGATTTTATGATCTTGTAATTATTAAATATGGAGTCATAATTATGAGAGAATGTTTGTGTCCTTGTTTTGTGGATGTGATGCAGGGTTAGGGTCCGGGTCCATATTGACTGAATAAACTTTGAATCTTTAATGAACTCAAATATTTTACATTGTTTTCTCCAAACCATCAAATTCTAGTTTCATACAAACCAACTACATGTTTTTTTCAGCTGATAATAATAACAATCACAATCTTTGTGACAGTTATCAGGGTTAGCTCACAGCACAAACCTTTGGATTTTACTGTCAATGAACCAGCTGAATCAAAATTGTATTCCATTTTATTTGTGATGTTCTGACTTTTAAAAATTCCAAATGACACATTAAAAAAAACTCAAATTTTATTGGTCAATGACATAAAATACTGTTCATAATGCACATTTGTGCTGGCAGCATGTTACAAAGACAAAGACCACGGTGACCTCGTCCTTCAGGTTTTAATGCACTTTAACATGATAGCTTCCATCAGTAAAGAACTGTTTAACCAGGTCATTCTCCTTTGCTGTGATCTGTGTGAACTAACGGTCTGTTAGAGAGCAAGGTAAGTCTATACATTACAACCTAAGGCTACTGGCCTGCACCTAAATGTGAAGATTTACATTCAGTGATGGAGTTTGTCATGATACAGTGACTGGAAACAGATTTAACAGTATGGGAAATCTGCTTTTCTTTTCCCGTCTACACATAAAAGAAAAAAATCAATATCATGTTCTGTATATAAAGCTTGAGGCAGCAGACGGCAGGGGGAAGAGCTGGTCTCGCTCTAACCACTGATTACTGATTAATGCACTCAGTGTGACAGCATGTAAATGTCATTTTCCCTCTACTAATGAAACTGCAGAAAG
>VUQJ01032064.1:0-13711 GCA_015108635.1 Andinoacara biseriatus | reverse complement strand
CACACGTTGCACACAGTCCATGGTCCACTCAATGAATGCAATGTGCCCAGGTCCTGTGGCTGCAGCACAAGCCCAAAGCATCACCACTCCACCACCATGCTTCACAATTGCCGATATGCTGTGGTTTTTGCCAAATGTGGTGACCAAACATCTCCCTTTTGGTCTCATCTGCCTAAAGGGCATTGTTCCAGAGACCTTTAGTTCAAATGCAACTTTGCAAATCTAAGCTAATCTGCCATTTTATATTTACAGAGAAGAGGATCTTCTGGCAACCTTTCACAACAGTAGAGTCTGAGATGTAGCTCTTGGATTTTTGCAGTTTCTTTGAACATTGTGGTGAATTTGCTGGGACATCCACTCCTGATTGAGGTATTGTGTTAATACACATCTGAATGCTCCAGAAAAGATGCCTCATCATTTCATGGAAATAAAAATTATCAACCTACAGAGGGCTGAATTCAAAGATACCCCAAAGTGAAAAGAATGATCAAGATGAGCAGGCTAGTTCATTTTTCTGAAATTTCATTTCAGCATCTCAAAATGCAACCTCTCACAACATGAGGCTGGGCGTTGTTGTGCATCAGGAGGAACCAAGGGTAGGGTCTGACAATGGATCCAAGGATTTCATCCCAAAACATGGCAGTCAGGGTGCCGTTTTCCTAGCCTAGTTTGTAGAGATCTGTGCATCTTTCCATGGATATGCCTCCCCAGATAATCATTTACTCACCACCAAACCAGTCATGAACAGTCTTGAACATTGTTACAGGCAGCAGCTTCTCCAGACCCTTTCAGATGTGTTGCATGTGCTTGTGATGAACCTGATTTCATCAGTGAAAAGCACATGGCACCAGTGGTGGACCTGCCAATTCTGGTATTCTATGATAAATGCCAGTTGGGCTCCATGGTGCACACAGTGCCCACTAGAGAACGTTGGGCTTCAGGCCACCCGCATGAAGTCTGTTTCCTCTTTACACAAAGGAGCAGATACCGGTCATGCTGATGGGTTAGGGACCTTCTAAGGACCTTGTTCAGCACTCCCAAAGCAACTGCCTTTCTCCTGGAATCTCTTCCATGTGCTTGAGACTGTGCTGAGAGACACAGCAAACCTTCTGGCACTTATTAATGTGCTATGCTGGAGGAGTTGGGCTACCTGTGCAACCTCTGTAGGCTCCAGGTGTGACAGGTATGCAATGCTAACAGTAGTGACACTGAGCCAAGCCAAATGCAAAACTAGTGGAAAAACAGTCAGAAAAAAAAGACGAGGGAAAAATGTGAGTGGCCTTCACCTGTAAAACCATTCCTGTTTTAGGGGTTGTGTCACTGTTGTCCCTCTACTACACCTATTGTTAATTTCATTAACACCAAAGCCCCCTCTGCTACTTCACTGACCAGATCAATATCCCAGAAGTTTAATTCACTTGAGGCTATACTCTGATTAAAAAGCGTTCTTTTCATTCAGTGTATAATATAATAGTGATTCTTCATTAGGATCAGTGACATATATATCTCAAGAAGATGACACTGCTGTGGCAAAGTTTGTCTTCTTCTGTCATTCTCTCTTTTATGAAAACTTCCTTTGTGGCTCCCAAAACAAAATACAAACAGCTGTGTGTGATCGTAATACTGATATGTTTTCACCCCTCAAACACACACTCCCACAGCCTCAAAGTGTGCTCAGAGCCTGAAAAAATCAGTATATATATTACAGTTTCTTTTTTTTTCTTTTTTTTTGCTCTTTTGTGGATACGGTTAATAAAAAGAAAAGGGGGCCGGGGAGATGAGGAGGGGTGGTGTAACTTAGCTGAACCAAGGGAAGAAAATAATCAGAGGGAAGATTAGGCCTGACCCTTTATGTCCTGCAGTACAACAGGACTTCAGGGCACATGGCATGTTTAGACATAGCCTTACCTGCTCCTTCACACACACACACACATGCAGTTGTGTTTCCATTACTTCAAAGGGCATTACACTGACTCTCACTAATTTCCTGGAGACTTACCTTAATCCTAACCATAACCCTCAACCTTAAACCAAGTCTTGAGGCACCTTTTATTTTATATTTTGCTTGTAAAGGGGGAAATAGGTGCAGCGATTTATTGAAATGTGTAAATATAATTGGAAACACAGTACAAAATAATCTGTAAAATTCTAACATGCTTGAAAGTCAGTATTTAGTGTGACCAACGTTATTCTTCAAAACAGTCTAAACTCTCTAAGGCAGATTTCTTGTAATTTCTTTAAACAGCCTTCAGGAATAATTCTCCAGGCTTCCTGAAGGACATTCAAGGGTCTTCTTTGGATGTTCGCTGCCTTTTGTTCTGTTCTCTGTCAAGATGATCCCACACTGCTTTATATTGTTGAGGTTCCACCTCTGGGAGCCCAATCCATGACTGATAGTGTTTTTTATGCATGTATGCTTTTAATCAGAATGGTACTTTTCTTCATTTATAAGTCCATAAAATTTGACACCACTGGCTGAAACCATGGAGGTATTTCCACTGTCTTTTAGAGAAGGCTGTAGACACACACTGTTGGACTTCTCTCCTGACCTCCTCTGTACATTTTGATTGTGATTTGAATTTAAAATTTTCAAGTTTGGTTTCATCACTCCATGAGACCTGATATCACTGATTTTAAGTCCAGTTTCTGTTCTTTCCTTTTCTCCTTACTTCCCTTCCGTAAGAATGGCTTCACAATAGTCACCCTTCCACTGAGACCATTTCTGATGAGGCTTTGGATTAACTGAAGGTCCACATGTATTTCTCAGGTCCCGTGTCAGGTCTTTGCAGGATTTTTTTCCTGTTTCTTAAAGACACGACTTTCAGATACTGTTCACTTGCTGGAGATATCTTTTTTAGGTCTCCCATGTCTTTTCCCTTCATTTCTCCAGTTTCCTCTGATTTTTTTTAAATACACACTGCACACCGTGCTGAGATAAGTTGTCAGCTAATAGCTCTTTTGGAATCACCTTGTTAGTGCAAAAATACTATTTTATGCCTCTAAAGCCATCTGAGTAGAGACAATACTGGTTCATCCTTTGAGTTAGGTGAATGATTCATAGGTCAGTGTTTAGCAACTTAAAAAAAATCTCAAAAGAAATCTCAAAAGAAAAACTTAAAGAGACCTTTAGAAATTCTGGAGAACTATTGCTCAAGGCCAGTTTAAAAATTACAAAAAAGTCTGGCTCCTTCAAAGCAAATTATAACAAAATGATGGGTCACTCAAAACCTTTGTACTATTACTAATTGTTAATTTTGGACATTCGTGGTCCTTGGTTATAAGGTTTGCTGGCAATCCTGCAACTTATTCAGCAGTGCCATCATGAGGATAAAATTGTCAGGATACAGGCTGGCTGTGGTGTTTGTGTGCTGTGTTTTCTCTCTTCCGGGTGGATGAGGAGGCTGGTGGAGTGGGCTGCCACCTTCGGGGCAGAGTTGAGCTGCTCTCACACACCTGGCAGTCATTTCCTCATGTGTGAGCTGTGCATTTAGGCTGGACTGCAACTGTGGTTCTCCACCACATTGTCCCATCACCTCCAGTGCTAAAGTGGCTCACCTTGTCTTGTTCTGAGCAGTAAAGTAACTGCCTCTAATTGTCCCTTCCAGCATTTTGTCATTAAGGACTACATCTGCATTCACAAGCTTCTGCAACCTCTTGGAAACTCTCACCAGTCTTGCCTCATGGAATTCCCAGCCTGCAGTCTCCCAGTCTCATCTTTCAACAACAGCAGCTCTCGGACAATCACCTGCCTGCCCACTTTCCACCATGTCTCCACATCCACCTGGGATAACAGCCATTCATGAACTGCAGTGCATATTTTTGTCAACCAGCTTAAGCCGTACTAATTCTCATTCTCCTTCTCTTCCAGACTCTCCCAGTTTCTTTGTTTATCAGCCCCGACACTCCATCTTACCAGAGTCACACTGTAAATAAATTCATCTTAACTCTCTTTTAGCCTTTTAGCACTGAGCTTGGCCGCTGTGGTAGTTTCTTGCTTCAGTGTAACCTACAGTTTAATTGTGCTCCTGGAGTGTTTTCCAAGGATTAGGCCAAGAGTTTTCATTTATTCACTTCACTGAGGGACAATGCTTTAATCTGGGCTTGGGCTTATTTAATTGCAAATTCCACTGAGTCAACAATGTTTTCTAGTTCTATTGAACGTTTCAAGGTGGTGCTAGACCGTCCTCTCCAGGAGGACGATCTTACCTATCAGCTCTTCACCCTTCAACACGGAGATTGGTCTTTGGCTGAATTTTCCATTTAGTTTTGAGTATTAGCTACTGAATCAAGGTGGGAAGACAAAATGCTCAAGGGGAAGTTCTCCTGGCAAGGATTTGGCTGCTCTTCGCTGCCTTTTCCTGTCTGGGGCTCTTCTTGCCCCGTTCGGCTGGCACCACTTCCTCAAGCTTTCCTTCTGACCAAGTGCACTGTAAACCCGAATTTTCTTTTACATAATAAGTCAAGCTATTATTACTAATCTTTTCATTATTTTGCAAAAGGCGGGACCATTACTAAACAAAATGTGAATTGTAAACTACTCAAAACGAGTATTTGCTGTACTAATGGCTCTGAGTGGAGACAACTCTCATTTACATGTTTTACTGGTTTTCGGAGGGGCTTGTGAATGAACACCTGACCGGTGGGCCAGTAGGTGGAATTAATGCACCTTTAAGTCGTTTGCCAACACAAAGAAGCAAAGAATCTGGAAGGCCTGGGTTCAATTCCACCTTGGCCCAGGCCCCTCTCTCTCTCTCTCTCTCTGTGTGGAGTTTGCATGTTCTCCTCCTGTGTTTTCTCCGGGCACTCTGGTTTCCTCCCACAGTCCAAAGGCGTGCACGACTGGAGTTAGGTTAATTGGCTACACTAAATTTCCACACTAAATAGGGGGAATGGTTGTCTTTGTCTCTGTATTGGCCCTGTGACAGGTTCGCGACCTGTCCAGGGTGTACCCCGCCTCTTGGCCTATGACAGCTGGGATAGGCTCCAGCCCCCCCTGATAAACATGAGTAATAAATACTGATATACATGATTCATGCTTGAGTTCATTACTCGTAAACATTAGTTTTAAAACCTTGAGTTCTTTAGTAATGGATTATCTTGGACACAAGAATTTATGTAAACAGAACTTGATTTGTTTGGTTTTTGATTTTATAAAAACTAGACATCCCAGTGCAATCACTTACCACGCGCGGCTTTAGCAATCATTACTAATTTGGGTTTACAGTGTGGAAGAGCCGATGCTGCTTGGCCAGTCTAAATTAATGGCCATGCAGCGATGGAGGCTGGATTGTGTATTTACTGTATTGTGGCATGCCGGGTCACGTTGTGGCCTCCTGCCCAATTCAATCAAAAACCAGAGCCTGTCAGTAGCTACAAGAGTACTGATAGTGGGACACTCCTTTACAACTGACTCCCTCACATGCTACTGCACCCTACTCTCTGCCATAATCAGGTGGATTTTCCTCTTCAGGCCCTGCTAGATTCCGGAGCTGTACAGAATCTACTCAATTTCCAACTCATAGAACGGTTCAAAATCCCCACACTCAAAAGTTTTCCACTATCACCCACAGTACCCAGCGATTTTGTTCTTTCTGCCAATCACAGAGCATCATGAAAGTTTCTAGTTTTTTGATCTCCTAGCAATCCACTAATTTTAGGGTATCCCTGGTTTGAAATCCACAATTCCCATATTGAGTGGAAACAGAAACAGGTAGTTAGTTGGAGTCCTTTATGCTTGTCTTATTATTTAAAGTCGCCTGTTCTGCCATCATCTGCCATCACTCAGCACTGCCTGTCAGCACCGCCAGAACTGACAATAGTTCCCCCTGAATACCATGACCTTGCTCTTTTATTTAGCAAAAATAAAAGCCATGACCCTGCCACATCATTGGTCATATGACTGACCCACAGATCTACTCCCGGGTGCTCCACTCCCTTCTAGCTGGTTATATAACTTCTCTGGTCCAGAACATTAAGCCATGGAGAAAGTCATTAATAAAACTCTTGGAGCAGGTATCATTTGTCCTTGCTCCTCCCCTGTAGGGGCTTTTTTTTGTTTGTTTTTTTTTTGTTGAAAAGAAATACAAGAAACTCCACCAGTGCATACATTATAAGGGGCGCAACCAAATCACAATAAGAAATAAATACCAACTTCCACTAATCTTTTTGGCCTTCAAACCCATTCGTCATACTACAGTCTTTACAAAATTAGACCTCCACGATGCTTACCATTTAGTTCACATTAGAAAGGATGACAATTGAAAAATGGCCTTCAACACACCTCTGTGGCAGGCACAATGCACAATGCTATATCTAGTCATGCCTTTTAGCCTCACAAAAGCTCCAGCTGTGATTCCGGTGCTAATTTCAGGTGCTGATCAATGACATTCTGAGAGACTTTTTAAATATCATGTTTGTCTATTTAGACTATTTTTTTCTTTTGATTTTTGATAAATATTTGAAAAATATTTTACTTTGAATTCCATTTAACATTTTAATCCTACATAGCAGAATTAGATTAATATAAAATATAAATTAACTAATAAATTAGATTAGGTTAAATTTATTGACATTGCATATGTCACAAGTACAGCACAACGAAATGCAGATTGCATCTAACCAGAAGTGCTTGCGCAGTGTAAAAAGAGCTATGATAAAGTATGTGCATAAGTTCTGTAACAGTGTCTACAAGTGTGAGTGGGTGCATGTGTGAGTGAAGTGATGGAGGGTGGGAGGTGAGCACGCATGCTTGTGTATGTGTGTGTGAAGGGTGGTGGTTGTTGGGGGGAGTTCAATAAGGCGACAACTGTGGGGAAAAAGCTGTTCCTCAACATGGTGAGTTTTGTCCCCAGGCTCCTGTAGCGCCTTCCAGAGGGCAGGAGGGGTGAACAACCCACTAGCTGGATTTTGCTGATTTAGCTTCAGATGTGATGGACACTTTAAAGATTTAAGAATTATATAGAATTTGAAGTATATTTTTATGCAGAACATGTGTTCTTTTACTTTAGCAAAGGTTTATTTTTACAGAATCTACATATACTGTAGTATTACTACATTTATAGATGTATAGGATTTAGCATATTATGAGCTACAACTGTAAAAAGCTGATAATCAGCATTTGATCAGAGCATTTGTCAGCATAACACTAATTTTTCTAATAACTAAAGATCTAAGTTCCTACCAGAAACAGCTCTGCTAGTCTCTTTATGAACACCAGATTTGTAAATAAATAAAAATAAATAAATATACGAACGTATTAAAGTAAAATACAAACAAATTGAAGAAAATTGTATAAGAAATATTTTAGCAGTGATAGCAGCTGACAGCTACATGTGTGGTATTCCCCTGTGGTCTGCAGATTAAGAGCAGAGACCGAAGTGATGGCTCTACAGCGCACATTACTAATGTTAATCAGCGGGTTAGCTGCACAGAGATAACTATAAATCATAAAAACCTAGTGCACCAAGCACAGACAAAATTCCACATCTACTAATTTTGGTACGACGTCATTGATTATCTCATCTGATTGTGAGTAACAAGCAGGTGTTTTCAGTTAGACTCATTCTGGGGTCTGAGATACTGAAGGCGCCCTTCAGTATTTGGTGGATTGGTAGGGTTACAGTCTGGAGGAGTGTTTGCCTGGAATTCCCAGCCTGCAGTCTTGCTGGAAGGTGCAGCTTCACCTTCCAGCAACAGCTGCTCTTGGACAATCACCTACCTGCCCTCTTTCCACTATGTCTTCACACCCATCTAGGATAACAGCCAATCCTCCGCTTACAATCATTCACTGATATCAACATTTATACAACCTGTATGCTGTCAGTGTGATCAGCTAAGATAGCTCGTGAAATACTGGGTTACATTTTTTTGAATTCAGCCCATCCACACAGAGCAGTAAACCTCAGAGCAGCAGCAGCAGGTCAGCTGAGCACAGCCTGCACACCAAGAAAATTTACTGGAGCTCACAATAGAAAGTTGTGTTTCTTCTCCACATGCAGAGCTACAAAAACTGACCTTAGGGTTCCTCCACATATTAAATCCCACTTTAACCCCTGAGTATACTCATTTTTGTGGCACATCCACCCTCTACAATGTAAACAACAGAAAACAGCTGTTTTTAAATTCTTTTTCACAACTTGTGTCTTACATAACAGATTCAAGCTGAGTACATTCATTATTTATTTAGATTGGAGTAACATTTGTATTAACATGTATTATTTATTATTATTACATTGATATAGCATGAGGTTCAGTTAGCTTTACACAAAAATAGCTGGTAGAAACGTCCTCCAAAGCGCTACTTTTATTTTCTTACTTTGAGTACATTTCAGAGCCTATACTTCTTTACTTTTACTTGAGTAAAGAAGTTGAACCAGTACTTCAACTTTTACCAAAGTATTTTTTAACACAAGTACTTGTACTTCTACTTAAGTACAGAACGTCAGTACTTTTGTTACCTCTGTTTAAATCTTACTGTTTACGTGTCATTCCCCCCTTGGAGACGCATTCGTGCAACTCACCTCCTCCCTATCTCCACCTCACTCAAGGCACCATCCAAGCCTCCATCTTTTCTTAAACACCACCAGCACCTTGACTATAACCTCTGGGATTCTCTTTTGCTTGGATGAGCCATCTCATTTCGATCACCAAATAGCTTAACTGAATTCTACAGTATATCACAGACTTCTACAGAAATCAACAACTTGTAAATGTTTACAAAATGGGGCAACAAGTGTAACAGTGGTCCGTCAAACATTGCACTTGTTACTTTTTTGCAAGTGTGCAGCTTCTGATGTTCAATTGGAGACAACAGTACTCTTGAAATGTCAAAATTCACATACTAAAAAAGTAAGCGTGTAGTCCATGTAGTATGAAACACAGTTGTATCTCATGTGAATATCACACCTGTAAATATGAGGAATAAATGCCACAAACACTAACAGTTCCACAGTGATATAGCATGAAATATTTAAATAAATACTAAATAAGTAAAAAATTTCACAAGCTTTCAAAGTAGTCATATTTTTAAAAAGTGAATGCAATTATTGTAATTAGGATTTGAAAATGTCAACAATGCTCCAAGAATGGAGAGTTTTTCTTTCCTGAAGTTCAGTCTTTTTTTAATTGCACTGTCATGAATTTTTGCTAACTGAGCTTGCTAACAGTTTGCTAACTGACGCCTGAGGAATCTGACATCTCTTGGGTTTTTTGCAGTTAATCTGGGACATCCACTCTTGCCCGGGGGCCACACCCAGCCCGTTGGAGTTGAAGATTGGTATAGAATTGCCAAAATCAAATCAAATCATAATTATGACTGATGTCGAGGATTCTGAGAATTGCTAAAACAAACTAAAGACTTTGATGCTCTGGCAAAAACAACACTGTTCTCGCTAAAACTAAATTTAAGTGTTAACACTGTAGTGCCTTTATTAGGTTTATGTTTATGTATCTAGTGCTGGCCCGGCCCGTCTGTCAAATTTCAAAAAGTCATTTTGGCCCCAGAGCCAAAACATTTACCCACCCCTGCTCTAGACCTAGAAAACCGCCAAAATATCTGCTTTTATAAAGGTGCTCACACTTGCTGATGATCTGTTAATCAAGTGCTTTTGATTAGCAGTACATGGCTGCCTCTTACACTTTTAATTCCTATGAAAGCAGTCAGGGAGTACTCAGCTTTTCATAGGACTCCATAGAGTCCCATAAAAAAACTTTCTTTTTCACAAGACTGTACCTGTAAATAAAGACTTCCACCGAGTTCTATTCACACTGAAAAAACAAAACAGATGATTGCTCTATAAACAAACAAGCATGCCATTATTATGGAGTCAAACCTTATGACTTGTTCTGAAATTTCCACCCCAAGCAATCTGGCTGGTTTGGAGTTTTGCAGAGCTGCTAATGAGATGTGAATCTGTCTGTCGGCTGTGATGTTGGTGCTCTGTTGATTTAAGAGCTGTTTGTGTTATCTTTGGTTTATGGCCATGCAGTAAAGCTGAAGGTGTGGGAGGTCAGTTCAGCCACCTGGCCTCCGGACAGCTGCTACTGAGACACATGCTGCTAAGAGTGTGCTTTACAGTACACACACAAACACGCACACACTTGTACCCATCTTGCTAATATTAATTTATGCACCGGCACAAGTTTATGCAATGCAGCGCGCACGCACACAGACGCACACGTGCACACAGAGAGAGACAGACAGAATTTTGAACAGTTTATTACATCTATGTATTAATTAACCACATTAATCAAATCTGCTGTGGGTTTCTCTTCAGTCTATGTTTGTGTGTTTTGCTTGATAATCACATCATTAAAATCCAATGATGTTTGTGTTTGGACTGGCACTGTCAACATAGTGGCTGGTTACACAGCTGCACCGAGACACACACAGACACAGACAGAGGGATGAACACGCAGTGCCACACCAAAACACACAAACTTTAGAAAAACAGAAACTCCTCCTCCTGGATTCCTTTCACTCCCAACTGTCATCTTTGTGCTGATGTGATCTGTTCAAGAAGTGTACTGAAACTGCACTAAGGCCCTGAGGTGTGTAAATGGTTGGTTACCTTTGTTGTGATGGGTCTGAGAGGCCGTTGTCTGTCTCACACACACCCAGCCGCCAAGGCTCAGGGAGATGATGATGAGGTGAATAGGATCTCATGAATCGACTGGTATGTTGAAAATGCTCCATTCTTCTGCCTCTCGAGGAAGGCGTGTCTGGTTTCACATGTTAGGTGTGTGCCATTGTTTGTGTGAGTGGAAAATAATTGTTCATTATATTTCACTTGTAAGATCACCAAAAGCGGTTAAAGTGCCTCAGTATTTGTGATTTTTAATAAAAGAACGCACAAATATACATTATATCTTGTTCAACCATACTGATATGATAGCATCGAACAGGTCATTTTCTTAAGAGGTAGAGTGAATCATCTAGTAATTGGAAGGTCGGTGGTTTGAGCCGCAGCTCCTCCAGTCTGCATATTGATCCTTGAGGAAAATGCTGCACTGCTCCCGATGCATTCATCAGTGTGAGTGTGCGTGAATGACAAAGTGCTGTATGAATGTGTGTGTGACTGGGTGAATCAGTTTGGAGTGCTCAATTAGAAAGAAAAGTGCTATGGAAGTCCTAGTCCTCCTCACATTCACCAGTTGCTGCAGATTTGCTCACTGCACATCTGTGATGTGACTCTTCTGTTCCACCACATCCCAAAGGTGCTCTATTGGATTGAGATTTGATGGCTGTGAAGGCCATTTGAGTACAGTGAACTCATCGTCATGTTCAAGAAACCAGTTCGAGATGATATGAGCTTTGTGACACTGTGCATCGTCCTGCTGGAAGTAACCATCAGGAAATCGGTACACGTTGGTACTAAGGGGCCCAAGGTGTGCAAAAAGTAATTCCCCACACCGTTACACAAGCACCAGCCTGAACCTTCGATATAAGAGAGGATGGATTCATGCTTCCATGTTGTTTACGTCAAACTTTGATGCTACCATCCAAATGTTGAAGGATAACGTTTTTCCAATCTTCTGCTGCTGTAGCCCATTTGCTTCAAGGTTCATCATGTGTATTCAGAGATGCTCTTCTCCATACCTTGGTTATAACAAGTGGTTATTTGTGTTATTGTTACCTTAAAACTTCTCAAAGCAGTCCTGCCATCTCCTCTGACCTCAACAGGGCATTTTGACTCAGAGAACTTCCTCTCACTGGGTATTTTTCTCTTTAAAAGTGTGGTAAGGGCCAGGTGAAGCAGATGGGCACGTGTGTGATGACTGTGTTACTCCTGGTGTGGATGGTGAATTATCTGTTGGCTGACAACAGATGTGTTCCGGGTATCTGGGCTCTTTTAACTGTGTGATGTTCCTTCTCCTGGCACTCATATGTTGCTCCCACAACCCTTAGACTAGCGGGGCGTAACACAGACCATTCCCTGTAAATCCTAGAGATGTTTGAGTGGGAAAATTCCCGTAGATCAGGTGTTTCTTAAATACTCAGACTGGCCCATCTGGCACCAGCAACCATGCCACGTCAACTATCACTTAAATCACCTTTCCTCCCCATGGTAATTTTAACTTCAGCAGGTCGTATTGGCCATGTCTGCATGTCTAAATGCACCAAGTTGCTGCTGACTGGATTTTTATGCCTAACGCAGTGTATTCATATTTCCCCTCTGTGGGTCAATAAAGGCTGTTTCTTCTTCTATATGTACTGGATGCACCATGACAGAAATGAGTGAGGAAAACTGTGAAAACTACTCATTGTAAGTACTAATTGTGCATTAATGTCCTTCTCGGATGCTTCTGTTTTCTGAGATATTTACTTTTAAATCACGATGTAAATCAAATGTGCTCTATTTTATTGCTTAAAACACTTTAACAACATGCTGAGAGACATATCCAGTATATAATAAATACTACTTTACTTTTTTATTAGGGTCACTGCTAATAAACATTGATTGACGTAATCCAGATTTCATGATAAGCATCATTCATACATAATTCATACTCACCATGACTTTAATTTCCAGGCTCTGGCTGTTTTCTCCACTCAGAGACTTATTTTTCTTATAATTCTGACACCACATTAATGCACTGTAACTAATGATAAATTAACAAATGTATCAAAAATAATATCATAAATGTATAGTCACAATCAAGAATTATTTGGGAACTATTTATACTACTCATCAGTAATTAGTTAATTGTGAAGCCATTCCTGATATGTCTGTCACTCATTCCACAGTAGTTCACAATTTTACGGACATCACTGCAAAGTGCTGCTCAACAACTCTATTTACTGTAGTCACTGGTGCACAATGATGACATTTTAATAATTTGGGAGACACTTGTGTTTCAAAGTAGGGCCTACATGTTTAAAAGGTTTGTATGAGCTGTTGTCCAAACTTGTCTGAAGGCCCTGTATTCATAGCAGTTATGAAAGGAGAAAAAGGAAAGCAATTGAGCGTGTTATGGCGCACTCTGCTCTTTCTTACCTCCACACACGTGAGCAGCATGTGAGTGAAATTGCTGGATTTTTGGTCTTTCACCTGTACAGGCAAAGACACTGCCTGACCATTTGACACTACTCTGTGTATAAGAGTCGGCCTTTAGTGCTGTGTTCAGAGACGCTTCAATTTCAGAGTCAAACTCTCAAACTCCCCAACAGTAGAAAGCTAACCTGCTTTACCAGCTTAACTACAGCCACGCCGCCAAATCCCTTTTGTCTTCACTTTCTATAACTGGAGGATGTTTATGTTTTTGGAAAACAAATGAGTTTAGATGAAACAACTTTTAAATCTGTCTGATGTTTTGTTTGAAATAAACGATTTGTTGTCAGGCTCTTTTGTTCCGGGTCAGTAAGTTTTCTTTAATTGTAATGAAAATGATATTAGTCACCCAAATAAATGTCTTTTTTTTTTAAGCATCTTAAGTTGATTGTTTTTTAACCAAATCTGCCATGTCTCTTGGATGAGCCATGGGAAAATCACTAAATATGCAGCTGGAAATATTACAGCAGGATTCAAAATGAAACACTGAAAAAACTGATCAAAAATTAATAATAATAATAACTACAAATAAGGAACAACAAAACGTGTGCTGCTGTCACGTCAAGTAAGCTAAGTCCATGAAGTTGGGAAACAACACAATGATTACAAACTCATAAATGGGATTTGTTTGGATGTCATGTGATCTGATTTGTGTCTTCTTT
>VUQJ01032062.1:58712-76445 GCA_015108635.1 Andinoacara biseriatus | reverse complement strand
AGCAGTGACTCATTTCTTTATATTTTTGTACAGTACTGTATTGTGTTCTAGACGGTTTAATCCTGCAAATAACAGCAATCTAACACTGTACCTCTAATGGCTTACTAAAGGGAAAATAAACTTTTAGAGGAACGGGATTGATAACCGTTCACTTCTTCCATGTGTGTGTGAATGAAGGTTGTTTTAAGTTCATAGCATTCATAAATGTGACATATTAAAGCTGTGGAACAGTTTAAAAAAAAAAAAAATCCATAAAAGCTGCACGCGTTTTATCGCCCCGTTAGTGTCAACAGACCCTCTGTGGGAACGAGGATTGGTTGAGAATCCTGAGTTTAAATGACTGTTTCAAAAACGCATCTGCTCAAGCCGTTACTTTAGACTGCAGGTTCATTTGTGTTCTGTCTTTCATTACTCTTAATTCTGCGTGAGGTCTCGTTAATTTCTCCTATAGAGACAAATTATATCTACTTTATTAGTACTCACATTTTCTGTCCAGGAGTTTTTCCTGTGCTTCAAAGGTAGTGGAAATCCCATCTGCCTGCTTACATGCTGTGGTTTACAAGAACAGGATGGATTTGTTGTGGGAAAGCATCTCAGGAGGCTAATGCTTTTCAGGAAGATTGAGGAAGAAATGCTCATGGGGTGCCTTTATCATCTGTTGTAGTTCACTGAAAGAGTCTTTTTCTCAAAGCTAAATTTAATAATGAGAATAACACTTGTTTTGTTGATTAAATAATAAGTAATGGATGTCACTGTTGAAGCCACGTCACTGTTTCAGCTTTACAAATGTAAAGATTTGCTATTCTTCTTTGCTTCACACTATTATACACTAAATATCTTAGATGTAAATAATGATTAACCATGCTTAGTTGGTATGAAGGGGCCCAAGAAGCATTAAAAGCCTCATGTCAATGCTTTGGGTGGCTTTGGGTAGTGACCGAAAGAATAAGATCGCGAATACAAGCTGTGGAAATTAGTTTCCTTCGAAGGGTGGCTAACCTCTCCCTTAGAGATAAGGTGAGGAGTGGGGCCATCTGGGAGGGTCTCAGCCTCTGGTCCTCCACATCGAAAGGAGCCAGTTGAGGTGGCTCGGGCACCTGAGTAGGATGCCTCCTGGCTGCCTCTTGGGTGAGGTGTTCTTGGCATGCCCAGGACACGCTGGAGAGATTATAACTCTCGGCTGGCCTGGGACGCCTTGGGGTCCCTCCTGATGAGCTGATGGAGGTGGCTTGGGAGGGGGAAGCCTATGGCTTCTCTGCTTAGGCTCCTACCCCCGCGATCCGGCCTCGGATAAGCAGAAGCGAATAGATGGATGGATGGGCCCAGAATGCGCCAAGAAAATATCCCTCACACCGTTAGACCACCACCACCAGCCTGAAGCATTCATTTAAGGTTGGATTGATTCATATTGCTTACACTAAATTCTGACCCTACCATTCTCCTCTGACCTCTGATATCAACAAAGCATTTTCCTCCAGACAACTGCCGCTCACTGGATACTTTCTCTTTTTTCGGACCATTCCATCTTAAACTACAGAGATGGTCGTGTGGAAAAATCCCAGTAGATCAGCAGTTTCTGAAATACTCAGACCAGCCCGTCGGACACCAACAGCCATGCCACATTCAGAGTCACTTCAGTCACCTTTCTTTCTTCATTCTGATGCTCAGTTTGAACTTCAGCACGTCGTCTTGATCATGTCTTATCGCTAAATGCATTGAGTTGCTGTCATGTGATTGGCTGATCAGACATATGCATTAATAAGTAGTCAAAAGGTGCACCTAGTGAAGTGGTGGGTAGTATTGAAGCTTTTCCCAGAGTCCTTCTAGACGCAAGCTTTGGCACTCAGCAGCTATGTTGAAATATATCCAGGCACGTATTTGGGCAGTTATTTATCTAAATGAAGTTTAATTTCAGTGATTGCAGGACATGTGCATGACTGCATGTGCAGAATCACAGGTCAAATCTGTTAAGAAATACACAAACAGTTTGCTGTCTTTCCACCAAAATAAGGCTTTGTTAAGTTTTTTTTTCCCCACTGAAAGTCGCACTTGTACTATCTGCACAGTTGAGGAATTCTTCCTTAGATTTGAATTCAGATTCTTATCATCGACTGTGTGGTTCCTGCATTGTTATATTAAACTGCTGTTAAAATAATGCCATTTTACTCTATATTTAATAGACAGTCTGATATAGGTTTGTTTTAATACCTCTATTGATATATGAATGAATTAGAAATTGCAGGGTTTTTTGGGACCACTTAAGTCCAGCAGCTCAGTGAAACACGAACAGACTCAAACATACCACTCACAGAGTTAAGTAACCTCAAATCAGAGTTTACTAGGGAGCAGAACATTAATAGACATACAAAACAATTTGGGATGATGTAGTGAGTGTAACACATTAGATAATCTTGCTGAGGAACATGGCAAAACGATGTGGTAATGCGGTGCAGGTGTGCAGCTTGGTGTGGAGGTGTGGTAATGAGGAAAAGTGGGAACACACTGTTGGACAGGGAGGAGATGACGGACAAATAGATACCTGAAATATGTTTAGTCTAAATCTAATTCAGACTAAACACGAGTACTATGTCTTTTTGCTGAAAGCGTGTTTTGCCAACATAGGGCTGGAAGATTAATCGTTAAATTAAAATGCAGAAACTGACGGCTTAAAAACCGAACAAGGGTCTGGGCACATTCTCGTGCCCAAAATACAGTGTAGCCTCACAAAGTCCATGTGAAGGCTGCATTTGTACTGTAATTGTGCTTGATGTTTATTCAAGACAGCTATCTCCAGAGAGGTTTTTCCTGGTACGGAGCTTTTTAAGTCTGTACCGGGGAACTCTGATCTCTGGGTATTTACTCTGTGTGGGAAGGGGCTGCTCCTCCACCGCCCGAGACCAAAGGTTTAATGCAAACTGGGCTCATTTGCCGGTGACCCTTCCCTGTCAGTAAGCTGATGCTGGCTGTTTGGAGCTGTGCGTGTTTGAACAATAAATCTCCGCCGGGCCCTAGCACAGACTGGGACAGACAGGAAGTATACAGTTTCAAGGTAACCATGGGAACATCCTTATGGCTCATGAAGGAGGGGGTACTTGGAGTGGAGGGGCCTTGTCAGCAATGGGCCAAAAAGTCTGCAAGTTCCTCTTTTCCAACTGGGTTAGTCACTCAATAAAAAGCCCATTGTGTGATTTAAAATAAGCGGCTCGAAAATCCTGTACAGTTTTTTTTTAATTTATTAGAGTCACTTGAAAGAAGCAGAATTTTGTCTTTATCTAGTTAAACTTTCATGTTGATTTTATGCTTTCTTTATTTCTCCCCCCTTTAGCTGCTTTCCTATCCAGTCCAGGCCAGTATGAGATCGCCATCCCAGTACGTGTAGGACCCAATGGCGAGAAGCTGGACTCAGAAATGACTGAACGCCACCAAAGAAGAAGGCGCAGCACTGAAGACAGGCTACCTGATTCTGTATTTAAGCTTTTTGATGTAGCTCCTGTGATGTTTTTTTGTCCTGCACCTTTAGACATTTTAAACAAATTAAAAATGCATCTAGTTATATATTTATATCTTCTGTCTATTAGCTCTTCTATCAGCTGTCGACATCGCGGAACAACTTCCTGCTCAACCTGACGCTACAGGGAGGTCTGCTGTCCCAGCAGTTCCGGGTGGAGTACTGGAAGAGGGGTCGTTTAGCCTGGAGTCACCCTTACTCTCCTCATTGCCACTATGCAGGACACCTCCAAGACCAACCGCATTCCAGCAAAGTGGCCCTGAGCAACTGTAACGGCCTGGTAAGACTGGACCCTCCCGGTCTAATCCACAGCTAATACACTGAGTGAGGGCAGCAGCAGTAGTGCTGCCTCAGCAAAGAAGGGATCAGGAATGCTTGAGTCCAACATCAAAGCATGAAATTTTAACAAACCTTGAATCCTCAAGCAACCCTTAATCTTTAGCCAAACTGATGAATGTGGTTCTTCTAAACCTTATCTGAAAGGAAGAATTAGATGACATGATTAAGTATATCCAGTACTGCTGCTGTAGACTTGCAACTTGGGTCCTTTTTAATACACTCACCAGCCACTTTGTTAGGCACACCTTTTCAACTGGCCTTTAATGCAAATATCTACTCAGCCAATCACATGACAGAAACTCAGTGCATTTAGGGATATAGACATGATGAAGACATGAAGTTCAAACTGAGGAAAGAAAGGTGATTTAAGTGACATGGATGTTGGTGCCAGACAGGCTACTGGGATCTTCCCTACACAACCGTCTCTAGGGTTTACAGAGAATGGTCGGAAAAAGAGAAAATATCCAGTGAGGGGGATAAAATGCCTTGTTGATGTCAGAGGTCACAGGAGAATGGCCAGACTATTTCCTGCTGACAGGAAGGTAACAGTAATTTAGACAACCATTTACTACAGACAAGATATGCAGAAGAGCATCTCTTATTATACATCCTGAACCTTGAAGCAGATGGGCTACAGGTGCGCAAGACCACACAGGGGGCTGCTCCTGTCAGCTAAGAACAGGAAACTGGGGCTACAAAGTGACACATGAATCAGACCAACTTTATTTGAATGCTTCAGGCTGGTTGGGTTGGGGTGGGTACTGCTGCAAGGGATATTTTCTTTGCACACTTAGGTTCCTTTAGTATTAACTGAGCGTCATTTATGCACCACAGCTTACCTGAGTATTGTTGCTGATCATGTCCATGTGTACCCAACTTTTGATGGCTGCTTCCAAAGCCCATATCACCTCAAACTGGTTTCTTGAACATGACAATGAGTTTGCTGTACTCAACTGGTTTCCACAGTCACCAGATCTCAATCCAATATAACACCTTCGGGATGTGGTGAAAGGGGAGCTTTCCATCATGGATGTGCAGCTGACAAATCTGCAGCAACACTGTGATGGATCAAAATCCATGTTTCCAGCAACTTGTTGGGTCTAAGCCACAAAGAATTAAGGCAGCTCCAAAGGCAAAAAGTGTATGCACCTTAGTACTACTAAGGTTTAATTAATGAAGTATCTAGTTATTAGTGTATAATAATTGTAAAAGAAATCCTTGACTATCGTTATTTCCATTCCAAGTCTTTATATCCTGTCATGGTGTAAAACTGTTTGGGATGGTAATAATAATAAACCTTATTTGTACTTTTCTTAACAAAGTTACAAAAATGCTTCACAAACAGAAATTAAAATTTAAACGTATTAAAAATCCCAATAAAATGGAAAAAGAGAGAGGGCTAAATAAACATTCATGAAGACTTTTTACTCAACAAATGTTTTAAGAAGTCATTCAAAAGGTAATAAAGAAACTGCCACTCTGAGCTCAATGTGCAGACTGTTTCACAGCAAGGGAGCTCTAAGCCCAAATCTGTTTGCTAGCCAAGACCTCGGAATAACCAGCAGAGCCCCCTGCACTGATCTAAGTAATTGCCCAGGTGCATAAGGTGTTAATAACTCCTCGATGTGCTTTGGAGCAAGATTCTCAGGTTTACTACAAATGAAGACAGCGCTTAGACATTCTAAAAAAATGTTAAATATTCTTAAGCCAGTGTGCAGTCACCCTACCTCACAGCTGTCTAACATGTGCTTGTTGAACCTTTAAAAGGCATCAATTTCATTTCCCTTTCTCATGAAGTCACCTCACCCCAACACAGCACAACACAACACAACAGAGGGCTTGGATCTACTCGATGGCAGGTCAAAGCTAGTTCCCTTCTGAACCCCAGTGTTGTCGGCTGGAAGCAGTCCGCTGTATTCACAGCGCTGTGTATCTGTGTATCCTCTCACTACAAACAGCGGGGCCCAAAATAACAGTTGTATACACAGCTGAGGATTAGATGTGTTCACAAAGCGTTAATAAGCTGCACACGTAATCACTGTTAGTCAAACCAGCATGAGCACATTCAACAGTGAGCGGGCTGTGTGTCCAGAGGACCATCACTAACTTTATTATGGGATTAAAAGCACTTTGAAAGCTGCCGCTGCCATTCAAGGGGAGGCTCTCGCTCTGACCAAAGCCAACACATCTGAGCAGAATCAAAGGAAGTGTTAGTGTATCGCTCTCTGTCTCGCTCTCTCATTTTTCTCGCTCTCATTCACGCTTTCATGCTCTCATGTGTGTTTGTCTGTGTATGTGTGTGCCCGGAGGGGGGGTCTTGACTCTAATGGGTCCAGAGTTCCCTAGAGAGGACGCTGTGAAGACACGCTGTCCGTGCAGTGGACACAGAAGGATATGACAATCAAGTTGTGCTTCTTTCCCATAAAATGTGAGGCTCATTGGTGCTGTTGACGTTCACAAACCCCCGAATAATTACACCATGTTTCATATCTTATTGCACCGTCCTGTTTGCGTTTATGTTTGGGAGTTTAAATTTGCATTTATTTTAATATTGTTAATAAAAGCCTTAATGCGCACACATGGGCCACTTCCTTTTGCTTTCACAACTGCCTTAAAACTGCTGGAAACATTCCCCAGATGACGGCATATTCAAGAAACCAGTTTAAGATGATCTGAGCTTCGTGGCATGGTGCGTTATCATGCTGGAAGCAGAAAGACATGGTCAGCAGCAATACTCGTGTAAGCTGTTGTATTTGAACAATGCTCAGTTGGCACTAAGGGGCCCAAAGTGAAAATATCCCTCACACCATTACACTGCCGACAACAACCTGAACTGTTGGTGTAAAGTATGATGAATCCATTCTTTCATGTTGTTTGCACCCACTGCCTGAATGTCACAGCAGGAATTGAGACTCATCAGACTAGACAACGTTTTTCCAATATTCTGTTGTCCAATTTTGGTGAACTGCAGCTTCAGTTTTCTGCTACTGTAGCCCATCTGCTTCAAGGTTCAACCTGCTGTGCAATCAGAGATCTTCCTCTGCATATCTTGGTTTTAACGAGTGGTTATTTGAGTTATATTCCCTTCCTGTTGGCTTGAAGGAGTCTGGCCATTCTCTTCTGACCTCTGACATCAACAAAGCATTTTCTCCCAGAAAAATGCAGATCACTGGATATTTTTTCTTTTTTTGGACCACTTTGCTGTAAACCCTAGAGATGGTTGTGTGGGAAAATCCTAGTAGATCAGCAGTTTCTGAAATACTCATCCCATCTGGCACCAACAATCATACCACATTCAAAGTCACCTTTCTTCCTCATTCTGATTCCTGGTTTGAACTTCAGCAGATCGTCTTGATCATGTCCACATGCCTAAGTGCATTGAGTTGCTGCCATGTGATTGGCTGAATAGATATTTGAAATAACACGTAGTTGAACAGGTGTACATAATAAAGTGTCCAGTGAGTGCATATTTACGGTATAACTAAGTGCCTTTATTGATTGATCTGTATTCACTTTTTGAACTCATTTATCAGGAAACTTTTGATTTAGTAAAGACTGGCACTGTAAAATGATCCTTTATGTCGTGATGGAAATTGTTATTTTATTCTATTCTATTCTTCAAATCTGTTTCTCTGCAGCAGGGGGTGATTGTTGCTGGGGGAGAGGAGTACCTGATTGAACCCCTTGTCTCACCAGATAACCAAACCAGGACAGAGAGTGGGGAGAGAGCAGAGGGGCGCCCCCATGTGGTTTACAAGCGGTCATCGCTCCGCCATCAGTACAAGGGCCAGTCCTGTGGAGTCATTGGTGAGAGGAGAAATATTCCAGTCTTTTTAGTAGCAGTGTTAAGGTCTAGACTGAAGGAGTAAACATCTCCAGGCAAATCTGTGCACCGGCCAGCAGCAGAAGACTGTGGTTGTGTCTGCGTTCCCGGTTGTGATTAGGCGTGACTGAGTCTGTGTTACAGGGCGTTGCTGAAAAAGCACAAGTATGTTTGGAAAGCCATAATTTGACAGAAGAAAAGAAAGCTACTTTGTAATGCTGCACTTTAAATGTGCTCTACAATTATCTGAAGTGTGTCAAGTGTTTCATCTAATTATCATTACTATTATTAATCTCTGGTCAAAGTTATGGCAAAAAGCAAATGGAAAAATGAACGAATGAACAGTGCGCTCTCAGAATGTAAGAATATGTGATCTGCCTCAGATGAAAAGCCAATGAAAGGTGCGTCGTGGTGGCAGCGGACCCTGAAGACGCCCCCTCACCACGTCGGCCGTGGCCAGCTGCCTCTGAAGCGCTCGGTAAGCCGGGAGCGCTACGTTGAGACGCTGGTAGTAGCCGATAAGGTGATGGTGGGTTATCATGGCCGACGGGACATCGAGCAATACATCCTGGCTGTTATGAATATTGTAAGTTTCACAAAACAAAACACTTTCCCAGTGACTCACGCAATAGGGCAGCATTAAAAGCCTCCTGTCAAGTTTCAATAAAACAACATGAAACTGAGAAGATACAGTGAAGATGTTTGTTTTCCTGTAATTTAGCTTTTCTCAGCTTTCAGCAGCTATCCATCAGCCGGTCATGGTTTGGTTCCTTGGCATCTTACAAAACAAAGAAACAGCTTGGAGTCAACAAAGAAATGTTTTTGAACTGATTAAAGGAAAGAACAGAAATGTCTTCATTGACAGAAATAGGTTTTGGTGTTTCTCCAGGGCCGAGTCGGGCTTACGGAGACGCATTATTAATGTTTATAGAAAGAAAGAAAAACAAATGTGTTGCCTTTGCCTGTTTTCTCCTAGAGGAGGCCACATGCTTTAGTGAGTCAAGCTTCGGTTGCATGCCGTTTGCCTGCACTGATCCTGTCAATGTGGAGCTTTCTTACATGCAGTTAATCATTTGAAAACCATACACACACGGGGATGAGTTCTTTAATACAGATATTGCTCTAAAAATAGCACAAATTATTCCAGACTTTCCAGGGTGACACAAAAAAGTATTTGTATGGCTTTGGCCCATTTAGCTACAAAATCTCAGACAAATCATTTATTATATTCTGTTTATTCTGCTGTTTTCTGTGTTGACAT
The DNA here is from genome assembly GCA_015108635.1 of Andinoacara biseriatus. Classification (NCBI taxonomy): domain Eukaryota; kingdom Metazoa; phylum Chordata; class Actinopteri; order Cichliformes; family Cichlidae; genus Andinoacara; species Andinoacara biseriatus. The sequence continues at coordinate 67,514 of VUQJ01032062.1, read as the reverse complement.
TATGCAAACTGCATAACGTTAATAATAATGTTATTTCTATTAATTAAATGACATCTTGTGAGAAGTTTTGTCTTTTTCCTGATATTTCTCTTGTCACGTCTCTGTTGTGTATTTACGATCTAGTGTTGTTGCAGGTCTGCAAACTCATCCCCTCTCCTGTGCAATATGGTGCGATTCTTTTTTCAGATATTATCTTTAGGAAACCTGTTAAAGTAGAGTGCACACCACCATATGGATAAAATCTAACTTAAAAAAAAAAAAAGCACCTGTTTGTGCAATCAGAACAGCAGGATCTGTGTTTGCATTTATCAAAGTCCCTGTTTTCGCTCATCTACTGTTTTTTTTTTTTCACTTGGGCCTCATTTATCCATGGATCATATTTGGCAGGGAGAATTGACAGGAAAAAAGTACCTACAATTGTTGTTACTGCACATTCGTACTCTCAGGAATAGTTGTTCTTTCAGCCGTTTTTAAGACTGGTCTTTTCTTGTTTCCCTGGAGGTCAGGTTGCCAAACTGTTCCAGGATTCTAGCCTGGGGAATGCAGTCAACATTGTGGTGACACGGCTCATCCTGCTCATGGAAGACCAGGTACATAAATTACTGTAAATGCTGAGCAGCCCTCCGCTCTGCGATCTGTGCATGTCCTCTTTACCTCTCTGTGCACACTCCATCCTGAACAGAAACTACAAACTCTGTGTTTGTGTCAAATTATTGGCCCAAGTGTCTCGCACCAGCGTCCACAGCATATTTTGTGATTTTGGGTGGGATGTCTTTTGAAGGGATAACCACCAAATTTTGGTGTATACGATCATGTTCCCCTCAGGTACATTTTTAACAAGGTAAAAAGATGAAACTTTTCACATAGGACCACAATCATTATTTGTCTTATATTCAGTAGGGGACAGGGTGACATGCTTAACTTAGGAAGGTCAACAGGGAAGACATTTGATGCCGTAAAGCACTAATGCTAGCATTTAGCTCAAAGCTCTGCCACTACTGTTTCTGCAGACTCCTTTTATTTAAACGCAGCATGATGTAAGTGAGGGACTGCAGGTCAGGAAAGATGCAGAGTTAGAGTCCACACCTGACCACAAGGCAGTAGTTCAGCTCATTAAAAAAAGTGCATGACCTTACCAGCATAGCTCAGGAGATGACTGTGCCATCTGACTCTGTAGTAAATGACCTTATTAGCCTGCCATTAACAGCGTGCGGTGAGACTGTGCGGCCGGCTGCATTTTAATGTTAACCTTGTAGCACTTTGACAGATGAATCATTCTGAATTAAAGGGGAATTACGGTGTGGCTTTGGGGTTTCCTCTGTAGCTGTCTTATTAGGGAACATTTATGATTCATACTTTTCATACTGCCTCAAAATTAGACCCCATAATTTAGTGCCAGGATGTGTTCTTTATCTGACACAGTAATGAAGTCAATGTTAGGATCATTAGCGGTAGGCAAGTATTAGTGATGTTATTCTTACTCCGCGGACCACTGAGGTCGGGGCAGGATTGAGACTGTTCTGTGCAAGTGGCTCTGCTGCCGGTTTCCAGGTCTGAATAGGCAAGCTGCCCCTGGAAAGGAAAATGAGGACAGCAGTAGGGCCAGAAATGAGGGACTGTGGGATAAGACAATTACTAGTTATGTCACCACATACATTCTTGGGTTACGAGTTCTCGCCAGCTGTGGCCAGCAGAGCACTCCCTCCGCGCTTCTACATATTTTTTACAGGATTGAGGGACTAACGTGCAATACTATGGTGGAAAAATGCCTAAATCACTGTAATACAGGAAGACTGGGTTATTATAGCATTGTTGGGATATCATGTATTTGTTGTTGATACTGGAATAGCTTCACGTTAAGTATCTTTGTTAATCCCTGGAACTGATTGTTTTTGTGTTCAGAGGAAGTGCTTCTGAGTCTGTATTTCTGTTGTCTCTCTACCAGCCCACGCTAGAGATCAACCATCATGCAGGGAAGTCTTTAGACAGCTTCTGTAAGTGGCAGAAAACCATCCAGCATCGCAGCAGCTACGGGAACGCCATACCGGACAACGGCATTGCTCATCACGACACTGCTGTGCTTATGACCAGGTCAGAAACCCCCCAAAAGAAAAAACTGTCTCACGGGAATTCACACTTGAGACCCTGATACACATGAATAACTGCAATTAAGAACAAATTGTCAGCTGAAAACTGCCTGTTATGTCAAAACAAAACTAAATGTAGTCAGTTTCCCTGCGCACATAAGAGTAAAAACTTTGTGTACTCCAAGCTGGATTCTTTCATTCCCAGCACATCTCCTCATAGTCTGTTGTTAAGCCAAGTCCAGGAGAGCTGGGCTGTATTTTGTCCTGTTCGGGGTGACAAAATCTCTGCACAGCTCAGCACCTGGACAGAAAATGTAAAAGAACATTTACATTTTTATATATATATATATATATATATATATATATATATGAGGGGAGAGAGGAAAAAAAGAAAAAGCGAGAGACGCTCGGATAGGATGGGAAAGCAAGCACACATGAAAGCCAAGCATTCTTGAACCTGTCAGCAGTAACTTCGTTCACCTGTGTCTTACCTGGATCTTTAACTCCACCCGCTCCACCGAGTTCACTGACTTGTCTGAATCTCATGGATGGATTTAATGTGTTATTAAAGTTGCCTGTCAAGTGCTGACAGGCTTAATTTGATTTGTCCCTTGTGACTTGTTACAAGTGTAGAGATTGTGGTTAGAGTGAGGGCAGTGTCACACTGAGGAGGATGAAGATTTCTGTCACTGCACGCTCTGTTACTGATTGCCCTGCAGTAAAACACAGACACCAGTGGTGGATGCATATAAAGTAGAAAAAAACACTGATGCTATTGACTCAGGAATGTGTAACAGTGAACAGCACAGCCATGGTTTGGTCAGAGTCATCTGAATGCAGTTGTGTTTGGGCAGAGCTGCCACAAATACTTTCCTATTCTGTGCAAAAAGAATGTGCTCTGAACTCGTGCTGCGGGAGGTTAACATTCGGGAGGGGGGGTGAAAACAGATAAATGTCACAACTTTTTTGAGCTGCGGTTTCGGTGGTGGCTTTGTGAGAACAGCTTGGTTTTACAGCAGCATTTATCAAGCGGGATGGAAGCTGTCCAGACAAGATGACACCACAGTGACCATCCGTGGTTTCCGACTATTGTTCTTTTAAAACTTTATCCGTCTGCTATCGCTACTGTACGCTGTCTGCGTGTGTGTGAGAATGTGCTGAATGTCCAAGTGTGTCCGTATGCATCTTTAGGAATGGCCGGCGCTTCTGTTTCTGTACGTTATTGTGCACCAATGTCAAGCAACCTTGTTTATTTTTCCCTCCCGTCTTGCAGGTACGACATCTGCATCCAAAAAAACAAGCCCTGCGAAACTCTAGGTAACCTTCAATCACACATTACCACTACTTTCATATTTATATTCCCTGCTAATTCCCCAGAGCTACATATTTTATCCCAACCATAACCCCAACAGTAACCCTACACCTTTTTCTACCCTTAACTCTAAAATCAGTTACTCATCCAAGAACCATTTTAAGGGTCCCACCCAGTGTGTTCTTACTTTCCAAAGATGCCTTCCTTTTGCAGACAAAAAAAACTCAAGCTGATCCACACAGCGGCGACATAAACAAAACAAAACGTGCACGTTTTTTCTTACGCGCACAAGAAAATTAGATGCAAATTATATGTGACAGTGTAGTTTACAAGGTGCATTGTGTATGTTGCTGTTGGGCTTTGTTGATAACAATGCACACTTTACTAAAAGCAGAGTTGGCACAGTTCATACACTTTCTAAAGAATAGAGAGGTTTTATATTCATATACTGTGTGTGTGGTTGTGTGTGTGTGTGTGTGTGTGTGTGTGTGTGAGACAGGTCTGGCTCCAGTAGGAGGGATGTGTGAGCCAGAGAGGAGCTGCAGCATCAATGAGGACATCGGCCTGGGAACTGCCTTCACTATTGCCCATGAGATTGGACACACGTGAGTCTTTTTTTAATTTCCCGGACACTTCCGAGATTTAAAGATGTCGTTATAAAAAAAAAAAAGGTTTCTGTTTGATATTATCTCAGTTCATTTAAATGTATAGTAATGTTTTTGTCACATACTTTTATTTCTATCATGATTACTCCGTTGATTACTCTGGCTCAGGAAGAATGTGTTAAATGGTAGGAAAATCCCTTCGGTTTGTGCTTTGCAGGACAAATTCATCTTCACCACAGAGGCCGAAGTGTTGGCGAGCACAAGGTGTCAAGCGGCAGAAGAATTACAAATATTACTCCGACTTCACTTTTTCTTTTTCTTTTCAAATTTAGACGCTGCAGACGGCAGTATCGTGTCCAGAATATACTGTCTTTACAAATATTAAATCAGCTGCCAACTCAATGACCAGATCCATCGCAGCTGTCTCTGAAACCCGAGTTAAACATGGATTTGTAGCTGTCTGGGATATAAATGAATTGATTTATAGCAACGCCGAAAAGTCTTTTAACCACCATCCCACGAAAATGCCGTCTAAAAGTGTCAGCCTTGTTTAAAAGTATGCATTGGGGGTTATGTTATAAATCTCCCCAAACAGGGTCAAACTCCACAGTGTTGCTTGCAGGGACCAAGCACCAAGGCCATGGATAAGCTGATGATAAACATCTGTTCTTTAAAAAAGATGCAGAATCACATGATACATGAACTAGACCGATTGTCCTGAAATATAAAATGTTGCTTAAGGGTTCCCGAGATGTTTCGCATCGTCTTCTGAGGTACAAGTCTCTCTCGCTCTCGAGTGTTTATGAAAGGGAGGCTGAGAATATGTGTTGAAAGTCGTACCTTTGCATCACAGTGAAATTAGTCACGTGCGGGACTTAAATTCTGGCCTTTCAGTAGTTTTTCAACATCTGTTACTGTTGTATCCTACGTGCTCAGCAATTCACCACTTCATTCATTTGTGTATGAAAATAGCAGTGAAACGTATTAGGGCAGATGGTGGCTCCATCAGGATTTTCTAATGGTTAACACAGGGTTTCTTTTTTGTTTTGTTTTTTAAGCACTCAGTCCCTGAGGCTACCTTGTCAACATGACAAATTAATGTGTGTATATGCACACACGAGGGTGCTCGCATGAAGGGACCCAAACACAAATGACTCTGTTGGGAGATGAAACGTTTTAAGAACGGTTGTATTTCAGACGCAAACGCAGCTTCTGAGAGCGTTCCCGCTGTCTGCCGCGGATTCCAACTTCTCAAACGTGAGGAGTTTGTAATAAGGATATTAGTAATAAAATAATTATTTTGCAGTTTTAGTCAGGCGTGCTAGTGAGATATTTGCATACATTTCAAAAAATTATCTTCAGTATTGATTAATCTACAGATTATCCTTGAGCGTAAGTGACTAATTCTTTGCTGGAAGAAGCGCTGGGAATACATTCAGTCTTCTGAAAATAAAGCACACCCTCTTTACGTTCTAAGGTTTTATGTATCAGGAAGTAAAACTAAACACGCCACACAAAATAAAACAGGACGTAACAACAAAGAGACCAGGACTAAGACACGTGAACTCGACACCAGGACAGGAAGGTAAACAAACTGAGACAAAGCTGATTTCACATAAGTGGGGCTAAGGACACAACACAGAGACAGAGACAAGACTAGGGTGGACTGGATCAGAAAAGAACAAACAACGTGAGAAACAAAGATGAACACAGAAGCCTCATAGATCATAGTGTCAAAAGGCAAGGAAAAATAAACTAGAACAATCATCACAAAACTCAAAAATTCAAAACCTCTGGTCCAAGACCCAGGGATCATGACAGTTTGGCCAAAATGCACAGCACCGCATTTGGTTTAAACCAGACACAGCATAGCACGGAAACCTCACACCAGCTGTCAGCATGGTGGTGGACGGGGTGAAGATTTGGGCTTTTTTTTTTTTTTGCAGCCACAGGACCTGGACACCTTGCACTCATTGGGTCGACCATGAACTCGTCTGTATACCAAAGTATTCTTGAGTCAAAATGTGAGGCCATCTGTCTGACAGCTACAGAATGGCTGAAAAAGAAAAGAATCGAGGTGCTGCCACGGCCCGGTCAAAGTCCAGAAATGCTGCTGCAGGATTAAGAGAACTGTGCATAAATAAATGCCAACAAACCTCAACGAACTGAAGCAACACTATAAATTTAAAAGTGGTTTTTACAAGTTATTCAGTCAAGGGGTGTACTTAGTTTTTCAGACACTGCTTCTGTGTTTTGGCCTAGTTTTTAAGAAATAAATAATTAATATTTTGTGTTGTTCTTCATCCGAGGTTATATCTAAATAATTCTAGAACCTGCTAATATTTTTCATTATGTACCGATACCTTAGATTTAAAATGATATACTTTGTTTTCACATGACTGTATAGATATTTTCCCATTTTCTTTTTTCTAAATGCAAACATTTAATTTTTATATGAAAAGAGAGTAAAGATCCTCACAGATTTCCTTAAAAATTTATTGATAGACTAATTGGAGCTCTAAACTTGACCTCCTGTGATACAGAGTTAAATTTTCTGTTTGTTAAAAACTGGCCGTGTTGTTGTTGTTATTCCAACATAATAACATGCAAAGTTAAGCCCTTTTAAAGCTGTACAGATGCACCTTTATGAGGTGCAAATCAGTCCCAGATTTGATGTCCAATAAAAAAAACAAAAACACACCAGGGCACCACATTTTTCTGAAGATCGCTGTCCCAAGATGATCTGGTTGGAGTTTTTTTTGTTAGATGGAAGGTGGACGTTTCTGACAGCTGTGGACTGTAATCTTTCGTATGTCTGTTCATTAGATCCCTCTCGGTTATCAACAGTGATCTTTTTTCCACTGTCCCCGTTGCTGCTGCAGGGATTATTACCCGTCCACATGGCCTCAAAGTGTTGTCACTGTATCATCATGGGCTTTAGGTTTGGGATGAACCATGACGGTATGGGGAACGCCTGTGGCCCCCGCAGCCAGGAGACTGCCAAGCTGATGGCTGACCACATCACCATGAAGACAAACCCATTCATCTGGTCCGCCTGCAGCCGGGATTACATCACCAGCTTCCTGGAGTGAGTCAGATTATCTGCGACAGCATAAATAATTTGTTAATGAGAGAGTTGTGAAAGAAACATTCTCAGGAACATTGGTGTCAAATTTCCGATGGTCAGAGAAACATCCAAGTCACGCATGGGGCTTAACGGCAGGAAAATCTGATTCCAGCTCTACTTTCATTTCATTTTCATGTTTAGTGTTTTCATAAATTTCACTTTTGTCTCCTCTCTTCACTGTGCTTTAGCTCAGGTATGGGCTCCTGCCTGAACAACGTCCCCCCGAAGCAGGAGTTTGTGTACCCCACCACGGCGCCAGGGCAGGCTTACGATGCAGACGAACAGTGCCGCTTTCAGTACGGCGTCAGATCTCGACAGTGTAAATATGCGGTGGGTATATTTTTATTCATCCTTTGCTCCACATTTGTCCAGTGAAATAGCCATATTTATATCAATTTAGTAAACTTTCTGAAGAAATCCACTGGCAAACTTGTTAAGAAGGAATGTCAGAATTAAACTGAGCAGCACCTGAGAGAAACACAGGGCCATGCACGGAAAATCCACAGAGCAACAGAGACAAAGGTGAACGGGAAGATAGGAATATAAATACTCCATAGAGTGATTACTGATGGGAAACAGGAGGAAGAGGAACACAGGTGAACACACTTAAGAACAGGTGAAAATAAGCAAAGAATCAGGAGAAGACAGACAGGAAGCAGAACTGACAGAGGAAATGAAACAAAACAAACCTTCAAAGTAAAACAGAGAAAAACCCAGAGTCAAACGCAGGTATGAGCACTAATAATTAACAGGGGCAACACAGAGGGGCCAAGGCATAAACAAAAACTGTTGTTTATACTTATTGTTTATACCAATACCAATCAAGGTAGACACAAGATAACATAAAAACTAAAACTCAGAGTAACCTAAGACTTTGCAATGTAAGAACCAAGAACAACATTCAACTAGAACAGGAAAGCACAACAGGAATCTGGAAATCCAGCAAACACAAAAATCAGAACCTTAAACAGTAAAATAACGAAACACCAGACTTGAACTAAGACTTAAAAATTTGCAAAGACTCAGAAGCAAGAATCCAGAATCCCAGAACAAAAACACGGGACCATCTGTAGAGCAAAGCGTCTTCACATCCCACATGTGCCAGCCTTTATAATCCGATAATCCTTGTGGACTGGTGTTGTTTAAAAAAAAGAATAGCCTCACTTTCTTTAACTGGGTGTCCATTTGAATGTCCCCAGGCTGACTTTGTCTTATTATCTCACTGCTCACTCCTGATTTGTGTTCCTTTGGCTCCCTCTTTAAGAAAAAAAAACTGTGATGTGAAACATCTTGCAGTGCCTCCACTTAATAGCATCCACTTTATTGCATGGTCAAGTTTTACAGTGCCAGGTTCAGAGTGAATGGACATCTGGAGCAGCAAACTGCTTTATAGACTCATTATTATTCAAACTACGCAGTCAGAGCATATGTACACAATAAAACATAACCCCCAGGTGTGAGAGGCATCGTTGTAGAGGGAGACAAGAGGAAGGTGAATGAGAGCGCCTGTGCTCTGACGAGCGCACACAAGGACACTGTCAGGTCATTTCACTTTATGCTTTGTTTCTCTTTTATCTTGCTGTCTCACTGTCTTTTTACTCTTTTTTTCATTCACACACACACACACACACACACACACACACACACACACACACACACACCACATCAATA
>VUQJ01032062.1:0-7500 GCA_015108635.1 Andinoacara biseriatus | reverse complement strand
AAAAAGCATTAATTATTTGACATTTAAGAAGTCATTCTTTCTTCTTTGCAGGTCTTTTCTCGGCATACTTCCACATGACTCTTAGTTTTGTTGGTCAGATGTTGGATGAGCTCTCGATCTTGTGGGTGCTGGCGGTTGGATATGCGGTCTGGTTCCCTCGCAGACTCTTCCCTTCCTTTATAAAAGACAGGTATGTTCACCTTGTAACCATTAACCCAGTAACAGGTGACTGTTTTTATGTTTCGAAAAGTTAGTCCAAGGTCTTTGTGTCTGGTGGTTATTCACAACTGTGTCTTTCTAAGGAGATCAGCAGTCCTTTAATATCATGAAAAACAATGGCAGAGCGTTTCCAAGACATGCCACCATGAAACCTTATTTGCACCGGCCGAGGAGCTGTTGTAACAGCTCGAATGTTTGTCATTGTCCCAAAGACACAATATGGTGGTTCAGTCTTCACCGTTTTTACTCAGGGCTGTAAAAATAGAGCTGCACCCAAGCTGTGTAAATATTTAAACTACAAAGGCGAATGAAAATTTGATGAGCAAAACAATCCCACGGGCATCAATAATCTCACAATGATTTTCCAGTTTTCCGAGCCAGTGGGCTGCTCCTCCTGAACACGGCCGGATTGCTGAACTTTTCAGGTGGCCACTGAGCTGAAGCCTCCGTGTGAAGTGAACATTATTACAATGAAGTCTGTAGATTTTGGCGCACTGTTTTTTTGTAATTTTGCTTCTGTAGGTCACCGTGGTGGATTTTGAATCAAACAATGTGTGATTGAAGTGCAGACCTTCAGCTTTAATTCACCGTGTTTTTACAAAAGTATTGCATTAACTGTTTAGGAATTACAGCCATTCTTATACACGGACTTCCATTTTCAGACGTAATTGGACAAACTAACTTAGTTTTAAATCTAAGGATTGTTTTCAAATCCTTTGCAGTCAGTGACTTCCTGAAGTCTAGAAACCATGGACATCACCAAATGCTGTGTTTCCTCCTTTGTGATGCTCTGCTAGGTCGTCACTGCAGCAGATGCTGCTTGCCTTGTGGCTCTCTTTGTATTTGGGTTTATCTTCAGTAACTGAAAACCATGTTCTATTGGGTTGAAATCACATGACTGACTTGTCCAGTGAAGAATATCCCATTTCTCCGCCTTGAAGAAACTCTTGGGTTGTTTACCAATTTGCTTAAGGTCATTACCCATTTGTACTGTCAAGTGCTGCCCGATCCGTTTTGCAGTATCTGGCTGAACCTGAGCAGAAATAAAATCCACTTTGGAGGTGTACAGAAGCAACACTTAAAAAATTGTATCTTTGCCTAAAAACTTAAGGACCTAACTGTAAAGTCACAGTGCTCAGATAAGCATGAGGAGTCCCCAGATTCATGTCGCTGCTCTTGATCCTGAATAAACATTTTTTCGAGGATGTTTACATTAAATCCAGTTATTTTCATTTATATAAAGTCCTACAGGCAAAATGTAATTAAAAGGCACAGTTAGGAACATAGTGGACCATTTCACACTATGTCACACAAGGTTAGGCCAAGCCAAGTGAATTTTGAAACCTGCATTCATCAGGTAGTCACAAATACAACTTCAGATATAAAGTAAAGCTACACAGTAATTGTTCGCCAAGAATGTTTACCAACAATTTTTATTTATTTGAGGTGTTAGTATCAGGAAAGACGACCTGTTTTTCTGGTTTGCCTTAATGGTTTCCTAGAATGCTTTATCATAAAGTTTATTTACATATGAACTGTCCAAACCACCATTACAAAATTCTTTACACCAAACACACAGTGCATGCAGAGAAACACACGGGCAAATACACATAAACAGACATAAGACATAAAAGGAATACAACACACAAAAACGAGCTTAGAAAAGAGCCACACGAGACTGCAGCACAATTCCAGAATTAAACTAGACTCTTGAGACATGTTTGTTTCAGTGTTCAGTTCAGTTTTTCCTCTTGTCTCCTTGCGTTCAAACACAGGTCCAAATTTTCAAAGCTCGTCCTGTTGGTTACAGTCGTCAGCACCTTGTCATCGTTTGTCAAACCCACAGCTAATGCCTACGCTTTAAACTGCTTCGGCCTCCATCTGCTTCACACTCTGATTATGGAGATGAAATGGTAAGAAAAAGAAACCTAATTGTACACTTTGCAGTTTGACTTACTATGACGAGCCATTTTCTGTCACTCTCAGCTGCACTGACCAGAAGGCTCTGCGTCTCGCCAAGCTGTCGATCGCTCTGTGGGTGCTCGCCATCTCCTGCTGGCTCAGTGACCGCTTTGGCTGCAGTTTCTGGCAGCGGATCAACTTCTGCTACCTGCATGGTTTTTGGTAAGTCCTGGCTTTCCTATTTTCTTTTCCTTTTCCCCACCTTTCCTATTAATCTCTAATTCCTTTGACTTTCCTCTTTTACCCACAAGTGTTGCCTTTGAGCAAAGTCCATTCACCAAATGCCAGTCAACTTGCATGTGTAAAACATAAACAAATTTTCAGGGGAAAGGGGTTTGCTTCTTTGTATTGACCTTCAATTTATCCGTCCTCCAGGCACATTCTGATCGTGATCGCTGTAGCCTACGGCAGCACCCTCATAGCATACCTGGATGCCAACTACGAGATGCCATACTTGCTGCCTGGACTGCAGTACTGGCCCTGTGATAAATGGGCTTTTGGGTTACCTCACATTGTCCTAAAAGTCACCCCCAAGACTGAGAAACGGTGCTGATGACATTAAAATCAAATTTAATTATGGAAGAATATTTCTAATAATTTACTCAACTACTGAGTAAAATGCCTCAAATCCAGTGTGAGAGAGTAGAGCATTCTTCAGTTTTTAAGACAATGGTCTTTATAAAACTGTGTGCAGTGATCTTGGATGATTGATAAAAAAAAAAGAGGAGCATTTTTTTGGACAAATTTATGTAAGTGTGTGTGTGTGTGTGTGTCTGTGTGTACACTTCTGATGCTCTTGTTGGATACAAATGCACTGTCAGATATCCCAGTGACTGTATTTTTTCTTATGATAAAATTATTGTTTAATCAATAGTGAAAAGAAAGAAAAAAGAAAAAGAAATCTTGACATTAAGCGCTACAGAGAAATGTGTTTACATTTAAATTTGCCCCTAGAGTGCATTTGTGCATTTGCACGTGCCAGGCCCAGAACAACCTGTTACAAACCTTTTGTATTTTTTTTCCTTAGGTTGAGAATATTCAGGGATGTCGTGCCTCCATTCACATGCGCTTTCCCGAAGCCGACAATAAATACAACAATACAGCATTTATGCAAACAGACAGGTGTACTCTTAACTTTAGTGTGCAACACTGACCTCCTGTGGATAAAGAGGTATCAGCAGCTGGAGATGGCTTAGAGCCATGTGTCAAAATGACAAATATGGTAGTTTACTGTTGTGACTGAAAACTCTTGGTTTCCTTCCAAAACCTCTGTGTCCAAATCCAGGCTCACTAGGAGCAAAGCCAGGGTACACCCTACATGTTTTGTTTTAGGTTTTTTTGAAATACTAAAATTTTTTGGGCTTCACTGTGTCATTAAAAATCCCTCAAATGGAACAATCAGAGAGCAGGAAGTTGCCTTTATTGAAACTGCTCACCACTGATATCCAAACTAAGGCCAGAGAAAGGTTACTATCAGTTCCACTATATTATATATTTGTTCAGATTGTATTGAAGGTACTGCAATACAATACCACAAATACCACAAATATAGCTGGGATTCAGCTATATTTTTTTGGTAATAAGAAATGATAAATTCAGTTACTGTGAATTTAAATAAAGATCTGTGTGAAATCTGCAGCTTATTGTTTCACATTGTCTGTGAGTGTCCTGCTACATTTGTGAAAAGGAGGATTTACAGGTTGGTGGCTGAGTGCACCCTGTGTCTGACAGCCAGATGGGATTTTCTTCCTCAGATTTAATTGAGAGGCAGGCTGGATCAGTTTGAGTGGAAGGAGACGAAGAGAAGGCACCAACCCAGTGAGAGAGTGGTGACCTTCTGTCTTCTAGCTGAGGCCCCGGTAATCTCACTTCAAAGTCTGAGCACCGCGGAGACTAGACTGTGGCGAGCACTCGCTCACTTCTGTATGAAAGAAGCAGAAAACTGCTTTCTTTTTCAGATGAAACATGAAACAGACATCTGAGGCAAAGTAAGATGAATGCAGGAACCTGTGGAGTGAGAGGTAACATGCATTTGTCAGCCTAGATGTATACTGTCAACATTTTTGATTAGTATGACGGAGGTGTTATAAAGGAAACAAGAAAATAAATATGTTTCACACTGCAGGGCTCCAATTTTCCCCTACTGCAGCATAACAACTGCGAGGTCACATGGACAGAGCGGATGATTACAACAGAAAGAATCTATGCAGGAAGTGTAAAATGAGCCAAAGACGAGACACCAGAAAGAAACCAAGAGACTGAGTGTGTAGATGATCTGTGACCCTCTGAACAGGAAGCCAAAAAGGGCTGTACTCTGAGTGCGTCTAATTTTAAGAATAAAGTCTATCCATCCATTTTCTTCTGCTTATCCAGTTCACAGTAAATTTAATATTTGGTAAAATTTAGTACATTGTTTCATGGTTCTAATGATGATGAAGAAAAAAAATGAAGTGACGATTGATGATTGTGATAAAAGTGCAAAATAAAAAAGGGCAAACAGTGGATTTGAGTGTGCTTGACAGTCACTCTGGTTTAGCCCTATGATGACTGTCCGAGGTGTATCCCACCTCTTGCCCGAGAAACTGGGATAAGCTTCAGGCCCCCTAAACAAACAAATCTGAAAATAGAGGGATATATTGAGTTATCACAGTTATCCAGTATAATTATATAAGTTTTAAGTTTCATAAAGTATTAAATGTCTGAAATGTCTGAATAGAAGTCAATGACGAACATAAGAGAAACAAGAGCAGCAATAAGTGAGATAACTTTCAACATTTGGCTTTGGGACTACACTCACTGGCTACTTTTTTAGGTAAAACTTGCCACTGCTGGGTTGGACCTCCTTTTACCTTCAGAACTGCTTTAATTCTTTGTGGCACACATTCAACAATGTCCTGGAAACATTCCTCAGAGATTTTAGTCCATGTTTACATTACAGCACACACTTATTGCAGTTTTGTCGGCGGTGCATCCATGACTTTTCCACTCCACCACATCCTGAAGGTGCTCTATTGGATTGAGATCTAGTGACTGTGGAGAGCATTTTAGTACAAGGAACACATTGTCACATTCAAGATACCAAACCTGGAAGAAGTAAAGTTAAGCTCCAGTTGGTGGCGGTAATACACCATAACAAGGAAAAAGAAGAAGAAGAAAGGCTGTCTCTTGATTTCTACACTGTTTGTAACAGCCTTTCATAAATAGTAGATATAAATATTTATTGTTTTTGCTTCTGTCAGACTTTTTGCCAAACGCTTTTCTTTCCCCAGGAAGTTATACTTGTAACGTCACCTTTACTGCTGTGAACTGCAGATGTTTGAGGGTCATGTCTGTTGCTTATAATGTCTGTTTTAGGGCTTAAGTGAATCCGGCTGTTTTCTTTATTTAGGAATTCACCAACAAAGCTGACCAAACTGTTTATTTAAGCCATGAAACTCATGCTATGTGTGAAACATGTGGGATTTTGTCTTTGTGTCTCTTGGTAAATGTTCAGTGATTATTTTAAATGTTTTTCTTTTTTTTTGTCCCTCCCTCCACCACAGGGCAGACAGACAACCACACACTTTCACAACTGACTTTATGACTAATTTTTCTTTTTGCTTTTATTTATTTTTCCTTCCGACAGACAATTTCTTGAGAAATTATTACACTTTTCAACTCTGAATCACCACATTTGTCACATTTCTACTGCTGTGTACCACCACTGGTTTTCATGTATTACTCCTCTGTTCTGTTTTCTTTTCTTCTGTCTGTAATCTGTTGATCTAATTGCTCACCACACCTTTCATTTTTCACATAAACACACAGACATATATCTATGCTTTCCACTCTTAGGTTTTTGTATTGTACTTGTCCTGCTGATTTAACTATAATAAAGCTGTTACCTGTAAAACTGCTGGGATTTTGTTTTTCACTACATGTTGAAAAGGCGGATTTAAAGGTAGATGTCTTAATATAAGTCGGACGCCATCGTGTCTGACAGCCAGGTTGTACTACGTTTCCCCAGGTTTGACTGAGAGGCAGTCTGGATCACTTTGAGCGGCAGGAGAAGGAGAAGGGGAGGCATCAAGCCAGTGAGAGAGTGGTGACCTTCTGTCACAGAGCTGAGGCCCGATAATCTCACATCAAAGTCTTAGCTCAGACTTCACTGCAACGGGCCCTAACTCCCTGAGTCTGTATGAAAGAAATGTCTTCAATTAGGAGACATACTGCTTTCTTTTCAGTTGAAACTTCTGAAATGCAACCGGTGCACCGGGCACGTTGAGACACAGTCGAGTAAGCTCCATATGGCTACCTGTGGAGCAGATACAGCCAGGTATATCTGCATAGACTTTTAATGACAGAGCAAAGTTTGTGCAATGATAAACTTCTTGTGAGTCTACACAACCCTGAGACACAGCAGAACTGCCCATAAAGAACTGGCCTCTCAGGCTTTAGCTTGAATTGTTATTCAAATGATAGGTGTTTGTGAGGCTTACTTTGAAGCTAATTTTATCCTGTTCATTTATAATTTCGGCAGTTTATGCTGTAACAATATTTTAGACTCGCAACACAATTCCTAAATAAAGGTGGGCATCTTAGCATGACACTTGATTAAATGTGTTTACTTACTTTTCATCAATGCTTATCAGTGCATTAGATGTTTTTGTATGGTAGGTTTTATAGGGCACATGCAGAAAAACATTTTTATTTGCAAATATAAGAGAATTGTATGAAATACGGTATGTTGCAAGAGTAAGATTAACCTAATTGTTAATGTCATAGATGTTGTGTGTAGCCCACTAAGAGCAATGGGTGAAATTTGAAACTCAATACAATCGAACCTCGATTAATCAATTAGCAAGCTGTGCATTTTACAATTGAAACAGAGCTGTAGCCATTGGGACAGGCTCGCTGTCACTCGAGAGAACCACCAGAAAATGCTTTAATTGTATTTGCGGCTCGGGGACTACCCCGCCTTTGGCGTGCTCTGATTGGCTCCTTTCAAGAGTGTTTCCATTTTCCGCTCTCCGATTGGCTGTGGGAGCTTTCTGTTTTGGTAGCCTGCCAGCAGCCGCCTGAGAGGGGAGGGAGCCGTCTGCCTTCCGCTTTGGGCAGAAGGATTGACACACAATGAGTAGACGAGGCTGGGGAGAAGCTCCACTAACGCCGCTGTAAATATATCCATCATTCACTGAGGCCGGAGAAACATGGAGAACCAGGTACAGTGGCTTTTGTGTCTGTTTATGGATTATGAACTTTTCAGACTCCAAATGGCAGCAGGGTGAACGCTGGCTGGCCGGGAATGAATCCTCTGTTCTGCTAGCCAGAAGAAAAAAA
>VUQJ01032050.1:2212-28632 GCA_015108635.1 Andinoacara biseriatus | reverse complement strand
ATTTCTAATGTCCATTAGTCCTCAGTTTATTTCTAGTTCCTTGTGTTTCCATGTGTCCGGTCCACGTCTTTGTTCCTCGTCTGGCTTCCTGTTTTATTTTGATAGTCTTTTGGTCCCTGTCTGTAATGTTCAGTTTTGCTTCCCCTTGTCTGTTATGTCGTTCACCTGTGCTCCCAGCTGTTTCCTCTCCCCTCGTTTACTTGTGTATTTAGGTCCTGTGTTTTCTGTGCTTCTTGTCGCGTCGTCTTCAGTATTTTCCTCCCGCTGTGTGCTCCTGTGCCCGACTCCTGCCTTTTGTTCCTGTTCCGTATTCCAGCAATAAAACTTATTTATGTTCACGTCCGTGCCCAGTGTCCTACATTGAGGTCCTCATTCCTGCCTGCCACACAGCCGATGCATGACAGCATGAGCCTGAACAAGGCGATAGCATAGCTGTCAGGTGGCTCAGCCTGGGCACAGTGCTAAAACAGCATGGGACCTGACAGCAGAAATTCAAATGTTTTGTGAGAAGAAAGTCATGGACATCTAGAACTGTCAGATGAAGAATGGAATGCAGGTCTCGTATTTGCTGTTGATGTGACTGCCCTTCGCATTTCCATCTCAGATACTGACTTTAAGGCACTTGCTCAAGCCCAAAACCGACCATATTTCTCTCACTAAACAAGAAAAAAGAACTGAAAAACTGCAGATGAGGTAATTATGCTATAACCAAAATAGTAACAGGACTTAGTATAAAATTAAAATTCTTTAAAATTTAGCAAATGCCTGTTTAACATTTCGTTGCCTAACTGTAACATTTATTCATACTAGAAACAGTTTATTAAGCGATAAACTTTATATTGAGAAGAACTGAGTTCAGCTTATTGATGCGGCACACCACAACCATCCCAGTTTCTCATGCTGGCCCTTTGGAAAGTTAATTACCCACCCGGGTCTAGTGTATACAGTTATGTTTTGATGTGTGACTACTGTAGAAAAAACAATTTCACATCACTTATGTAAGCAATCTTTGTCATGTTTTTACTGTGTGGAACTGTGGACCCACATGCAGACAAAACAAAAGAAAGCCATTTATTTTAAGAGTCTGTAAACAAAACTAAAATTCAAACCAGGGAAACACTCAGAGCAACCAGGGAAAACATCAAGAAACAAAAAAACAGTACAACATGATGACAAAGAGAGATAAGCTGAGAGTTTAAATACATGAGGTAACTAGAAGGGTGCTCAGTAGGGTGCCTTCCCCACCCCAAATTTTTTATGTGCTGATACTACACTGCATTAGATACTACACAATGTTGTCATACTTTATTATAAATTTCTAGATCACAAAGATCTATATTGTGAGTATTTAAATTTAAAATATAAAAAGACTAAATTTTCAACACAAATGCCTGGGTAACAAATTTCATTGCAATAGATGAAACATTTGCTGAGATATGGATTTTATAATTTTGCCAATGGTGAGGTAGGGACTTTTTACATTTTTGAAAATTATTGGTGACCTTGACTTTAAACTAGTCACTAGATTTTTCAACAACTTGTAGAAGCTTAGCAGCTATAATTTGAATATCATTGTGGAGACATTTTGGCCCACTCTTCTTTACAGTGTTGCTTCACTTCACTGATGTTTCTGCTCTCTTAAGGTCCTGCCATTTCAATTGGGGTCTTGACTTGCTGATGATCAGTTACTCAAGTGTATTTGATTAGCAGCACCTTGCTGTTACTTACCCTCTTTCTATGGAAGTATTAAGAGTGTAGTTAGTTCTTCATAGGGCCGCAATGAGCCCTGTGAAAACTTTCTTTTTCACGATTGTATGTGCATACAATTTGTGCAGTTTATAAAAAAATGTCTTGTGCAGTCAGTGCACTACATAGGTCATCACGGGTCATTTGAATTTGCAATGGCCAACTTTATGAATCGTACCAACCTTTATCTTTATGAGTATATAAAGATAAAGGTTGGTACTATTCTGGCATTTGTAGTAGCTGTACAGCATTCAGTAAGTAGCCATGGAAAAGGTTTTAACACTGTAATCGCACAGAATTATTACTACTATTAAATCTGACC
Source organism: Andinoacara biseriatus (assembly GCA_015108635.1). Taxonomy (NCBI): domain Eukaryota; kingdom Metazoa; phylum Chordata; class Actinopteri; order Cichliformes; family Cichlidae; genus Andinoacara; species Andinoacara biseriatus. Next base: position 26,564 of record VUQJ01032050.1, on the reverse strand, counting down.
ATTAGCTCTTAACATAGCCTTACTAGGGGCGTGCTGTTAATAATCATATTTCCAGTATTAAAAAAATAAACAAAAAAACACACCAAAAAAACAAGAAGAGCCAAACAACTGACTGGACAATGTTTTAAATGACTATTTTTTTTTCGCAGTCTGACAGAGGACTTTCCTACACAATCAGCATTTCACATGGAGCTAATTTAGCAGGGAGACTCATGTTTTTCTTGTACCAGCATGTTCAGCTCTGAACTTACTTCAAAGGATGAAAGACCTCAGTATCGTAGCAACTCACAATGGAAGAAACTCAGTGAGGCAGGACTGCAAGAAAAGGTACTATCCATCCATCAATCCATTTTCTTATCCAATTCAGGGTTGCGGGGGGCTGGAGCTTATTCCAGCTACCGCAGGGCAAGAGGTGGGGAACAACCTGGACAGGTTACCAGTCTGTCGCAGGGCAGAATAGGTACCACATATTGGAAATAAGCTTTTTTATGCATCAGTTTTAATCATGGGATTGACACCTGACTTCTTTATGTCCACTTCTCTTTGATAGGTTCAGAGCTGTCTTATATAAATAGCTGAATAAAAAGCTGACTTTTATTAGATTGCTGCTCTTTATTGTGAAAGGTGAAAAAGAGCATCAATTATGGAATACTTTTGATTAATTAATGATCTTGATTGCATTTTATTGAAGGATGCATGCTTTAGACTACAGAGAGCAAGGTGTAATTATCTTACTGTTTCTTGCAAGTTACTTGTTTTCAATGACCTTTTCAAGGTCCAGCAGTAATTATGCCCCATTTACTTATGAAATCACAATTTAAATGTAACTTTCATTGTAAATAACCTTTCACTGTGCAAACATTTTGCATGTGTTTAATGCATATTTCATGATTGAAGTTTATACTTTTTACATTGTTCATGGTGGTTTAAAAGAATATTTGTCAAACTGTCTCACCAGATACTCTCAGATATCTTGGGGAACATATTAGAAATGTGTGCTTTTTTGCTGACTGAGCAGAATGCAGCAGATGGTGCAGACATTTTCAGTCTTTTGGGTGAAAACCAACATTGCCCAAGTTATGCATTTTTAATGTGTACATTTAAAGTACAGCCATTAATTGACTATTCAGCATTTTCCAAAAAAATAAAAAATAAAATCACAAGCTCTTATATCCTTTAAGCTGTCTGGCTAAAAGGATACTTCAGCATACCTCTGATGGAGCTGCTGGCTGACCATGGAGGAATGGTGTTTCGTCTCTGGTAGAAAAGGATGTAAGCTCCTCTTGTGCACACTTCCTCCTCTTGCACCAGGTCTACACTGCTGTCGTCATAGCTATACCACTGGCCATCCACCGAATTCCTACAGTAAGCTGGAATAAAGAGTCAACATGTACAATCAAAGAGCTCCATATGTGTAACGTAACAGAAAAAGGATCAGAAAATGATCAAACCAAAAGAAGGTAATTAGTAACATTTTCACTATTCTGTTTTCTGTGTTTCTTGGATAATTGCAAATAATAAAAAATTACATGTTGAGATGAATCAATTTCTTTCACTAACATGCATTGCCTTTGGAGCTCCTTAGCACACAACCTCTTTGTTGCCTGTAAATATACTGTACACAGAAAAGCTACACATTTCAACTTGGCTTGTATTTTCCTTCACTGCAGTGAGTGTTGATAATAAACTGTAGTTTTCTCTGCATGTTAAAGCAGCAATACAGAGTACATAAAGGACCACTGCTGGACATATGGAGCTGCTCTCAGGCTCCAGCACCTCATTGTTTTGGCAGTGATTTAACTCATTTCAAAAATGTGTTTAAAGATGCTGTTATTTTCTTTCTTTCTGGTGATACAAGATATACTCAGCAGTTGCTTGTCTGCCTTCACACGAATATAAACTTGTGTGACATCCCATTCCTAATCCATAGGGTTTAATATGACGTTGGTCCACCCTTTGCAGCTTCAACTCTTTTGGCAAGGCTTTCCACAGGGTTCAGGAATGTGTTTAATGGAATTTCTGGCCATTCTTCCAGAATCGCATTTGTGCGGTCAGACACTGATGTTGAACGAGAAGGCCTGGCTCACAGTCTCCGTTCTAATTCATCCCGAAGGTGTTCTGTTGGGTCGAGGTCAGGACTTTGTGCAGGCCCATCAAGTTCTCCCACACCAAAATCACTCACCCATGTCTTTATGGTCCTTACTTTTTGCACTGGTGCGCAGTCATGTTGGAACAGGAAGGGGCCAAAATGTTAATGAAGTTGTTCAAAATGGTATACGAAGCATTAAGAGTTCCTTTCACTGGAAAGGAAACTGGATCTGCTGGCTGAGCCCAACCAATACCAGACTTGTCCACCTGATTGCTACACAGAGAAATGTGATTCATCACTCAGAGAACATGTCTCCACTGCACTAGAGTTTATTGGCAGTATGCTTTATACCACTGTATCTGATACTTGGCATTGAGCTTGGTGATGTAATGCTTGGAAGCAGCTGCTCGGTCAGGGAAACCCATTCCATGAAGCGCTCTCCGTGCTGTTCTTGAGCTAATCTGAAGGCCACATGAAGATTGGAGGTCTGTAGAGACGGACTGCAGAAAGTTGTCGATCTCTGCGCACTACACGGAGTGGCCTACTACTTCGCGGCTATCGTTCCCAATTTATTCCACTTTGCTATAATACCACTAACAGTTGAGTGTGGAATATTTAGTAGCAAGGAAATTTCACGACTGGACTTGTTGCACAGGTGGCATCCTATCACGGTACCGCTGGAATTCACTGAGCTCCCGAGAGCAACGCATTCTTTCACAAATGCTTGTAGAAGCATTCTGCATGTCTCAGTTCTTGATTTTGACACCTGAATTAAATGATTTTGATGAGTGAGCGAATACTTTTGGCAATATAGTGTAGATATTTTTTTCATTTTAGATAAATGCGGGACATCACTGTCTCTGTTATTGTGTGCGAGTCTCCCAGGTAAAAGAACTGGGATGGGATGCAGCTGTAAAGTGGTAGCTGTCATGCTGAAGACTTGCTTCTTCCTAATCTCCAGCTGTCACTTGCATTTCCTCTGCGTATTAGCCTCAGTGTTGTGTGTGTCTCTGCCAACTATTTCCTGCAGTTGCCTGTGAGTTTCATTTCTTATGTGTCACGTCACCTATGAATGCCTGGCTAAAGGGTTATCAAATACATACATATACATACAAATTAGACCGTTACGTGTGTTGGGCATTATGTGTATATACATGTCGTGCAGGAAGTACATTGACGGACAGAAGAGTGTGCAAAACAACAAGAAGACACCACAGTGCATCATGACATTCCATACCAGTATAATGTCCTCCATGCATTCCTCCATGATGGTTACACACAGCATAAAGATCATACAGGTATTCATGAGGGAGGATCATGTCAGCAGATTGGTGGGGTTGGCCTGAGTGCTGTTTCCAGGATGGTGTTGATGGCCCCAGGTTCAGGTTTTTCATACTCTGGCTTCTCTTCACTACATGGGGTGCCATGTCCAGACCAGTCAGGGGGAAACGCACGAGGGTGGACAGCTTGTTCCTTCGCTCTCCTACCTGTTTCAAAAATCATCATTCATGTATATAGTCCATATATTGCTGTTTCAAGTTCAAAGCCAGTAATGTTTGCACACTTTATCAGCAGAGAAAGCTCTGCTGAGAGTCTGACTTCTTTCTGATTTCTTGTAGGCTTCTTGAATAGGTGAATGAAACAATAAGAGCTATGAAGTCTGAAGTTCTTGGCAAGTGTCAACTGAAGTTTGTTCATAGAAATACTTATCGAATCTTTGCACTACCTGGTGCTGTTGTTTTTGTTGTTTCCCAGTTGTAACTGTCAATCAAACCTTTGCCAACTGGCAAAGGTTTGATTGTTTCTTGTCTCACTCATCCAACTCTCTCTTCCTTGCACACTACGTACTAAATCACCAGCCACAGAAAGGCAGATAAGGTAGACATCAAATGTTATCCTGATGTCTATTTGTCAGAAACTATAAAGAAAGCAGGGCTAAGCCCCTCTATTTATTACTGTTAAAATAGAAAATTACATTTTTATTTCTATAAAGTTGTGTTGTGTCTAGACAATGATTTTAGGGCACATGTGGCACATTGACACTGCGTACACCAGTGTACACAGTAAAATGGCTCACAATGAGCCTCTCAGGGGAAGGGACAAGAGACTTTTCATTTTTAAGGAAAAATGAATGTGGCTAAATACAGCGAGGTTGCTGAAGAAAAACAGCTCCAAAGTGCAGTAAACAACCTTGACCTTATAGCCCACGAAAATAATTTCTCCAGAGGAACATCTGCTGTTCATAGATGCAAGCCTGGCAATACCTGGCAGGAAGAATTTTGATAAATTGTCTCAACTCAAATCTAACAGTTGCACAAAGCTTGTACAGACATGCCTAAGAAGACTCAAATCACTTTTCAGTATAGAGGCTCTCCTCCTGAGATTGGATACTTATCATGATGGAAGGACCTGCGTAACCCCTAACCTTCGAAATTGTGTTGTGCAGATTACGGGCTCCAGTCTCATGCTAAGCTGGTGCTTGGCACAGTGTTCGAAACAGTGATTGAATGAATTCTAATGCGAACACTAAGAAAAGGCACATTAGCCAGGATGTGACATTGGAGTTTTTGAAAAAAAGTGTCTAATGTGGTGAGTTAGCAGAAGGCTTAAGTCGTGGGGCCTCAGTGAGCTAATATGCTGCCACTTGCTTGTGAGATCAGACTGAGAAGAGCTACATGGATGCCAAACACTGAATGAAGGTGCAGCATTGGTGGACTCTGGACTTTTACAGCAAAAATGTTTTGATATGTGTAATTTCATGGGGGCAGCAGTAATAACAGAAATTCTTTTTAGGGAATTTTTTTTTTTAATTTTCTGGTTTTTAAGGGGGCTGCAGGAGAACCACTGCTAGAGTCACCAGGGAAAACTCCTGAATGATTTTTAATACAATACCATAATGTGACGATTTAGGCAATAATGTCACATTATTGTATTATATTAAAAGGACTCCTGGGCATCTCTTGGGTGAGGTGTTCTGGGAGCGAGACTCAGTACAAGCTGGAAATATCTTTCGGCTGGCTTGGGAATGCTTCTCTGTCCCCCTGGATAAGCAGAAGGAGGTGGCTGGGGAGAGAAAGGCTTCTCTGCTTAGGCTGCTGCCCTCACAACCCCCAGATAAGTGGGAGAAAATGGAAACCGGATGGTGCCCCAGCTGCCAGAATATTTCCGTGATTTCATGACACTGAAAATTTAAACTTCTTTAAGGTATTTTTTTGGCACCCCAGCAGCCAGAATATTTTTGTAATTTGACAAGATTTTTTTTAAACAGTGTAGATTTCTCTCACTGAACAAGAAAAGGAACTGAATACTGCAGATGAATTAATTCAATTGCAAGCAAAAAATCAATAGGACTCAGTTTAAAGTCTTTGAAATTTTGTTCAAAGTTGGTTTTGTGCATGCTAATTAAATATTGATACAATGTTGGCGGTTTTCCTACACCTGTTTCACTTTTCATTTTCTAATTGTAACATCTGCTTTTACCCGTTTGTAAAGAGATAAAATTAATACTCAGCACAACTGAGTTCAGCTTATTGGTCCGGACTTTCACAACAGTCCCGCTTTCTCATGTAGCCCCTTGTGAAAATGAATTTCCAGTTTATGTTCTACAGCAATAATAGGTATTATAAAAATGATTAATCACTAATATCTGTGGTGAGTAAACAGAAATTTATTTCTGAAGTTTAGTAACTACTGAAACAAACAACTGAATTTGTTAATTAAATTAACAACAGCATGCAACCTGCTCTCGTCCAATCACCTGGCGTCAGAGTGACATGGGAAAAAATATATTTTATGTTCTCTGCTTCTCTCAACTTTTGATGTTCTTGCAAATGTAAGTGAAATTTAAAATATTTATATACCAGACTATTGTAAACTCTCTGTTAAATGATTCTTTGAATATTGAATTTGAGTCTCCATAAAACAAATTTTTGTGTCATCTTGTCCTGACCTGGGCCATTGAAAAAAAGAGTGATAGCTCAAATAAGACTAAATTGCTTAAGTAAAGGCTACTAAGTTCTCCCTCTTGGTTAACACAAAACAGAATGGTCCAGGGTCTCCAAAACACATTTCAGATCAGTGGATATATTTTGTTAGCTGTGTTTTTCTAACGTGGCAAAAATATTTTTAAAGGAACTGTTACTGAGAGTTTCATCTTTCATCACATGCAACAAAGCTGAGTGTAAATATAGTAGCATCTTTGTGTTACTAAAAAGATTATTGAGACCAAATTACAAAGGATAAGATATGATGACCTCAAACTCTGAGGTCAGAGCAAAATGCTGTTACAAAATACTAAACAACTTATAATGTGTTCATTAAAACTATCTAAAGTGAAGTGCATAGTTTGCTTTTGAAACAAAGAACAAGAAGAACCAGGTGTATGACCTGATACTAATGAGCCTCCTGTGAAAGCATCTGTTCAGGTTTTGTGTCAAGCAATGGTTTCTCAAATGTTACCATATGTTTATTCACAGGGACAAACATATTGGGCCAGTAAAGTCAAAAGGTAATTTCCATCTGTAGTCCCTGAGCAGAATCCACTAGTGATCAGTCAGTTATGGTAAAAAGGCATGGTTTAGGACAAATTTACAACTGGTGATGGCAAGGGAAACTAAGGGGATTAGTCTTTCTGAAAGGACATATTAGCTATATCAAATTTCATGGCAACCCATCAACAAGCAAAACAGGGAAAATTAGATAACAGAAACTGAAGCTTCACTCTCTGGGACTCATGACAGTTAATCAATAATGTGTTGAGATGTTTCACCTGATGGTAAGAGAAGTGAAAGGATCACCATTATTCATTATGACATGACATCCGTGAACAAAATATTATGAAATACCAATCAGTAACTATTACTGAAGGGCCAAAGTACTGAAGGGGCTGAAAACGATGCACCTTAGTGTTTTTCACCAACTTATGAGATTGTTGGACTGTCACAGGTAATTACATTAAGCACAAAAAAAGCAACATTTTTTAAACAGGCAAAACGTTAACAAGGTCTTCCTTGATATTTCTGCACGACAGCAAAGTGCAGTACAATTGTGCACAGAACTGAGTGATCTCAGCAAGTGAAATTAGAAAGAACACCTGGGAACTTCTGGAGGGTTCTGTGACCTACAGTATACACTCAAAAGCCTGCATAGAATTACTATGAAATTATGGTAGGGAGAAGGTTACCTCTTTAAGAGACTACTGGGAAGCTTTCATGTGAACAGATGGAAAAAACTAAATCGTAAGAGTCTCCATCATTTAGCAAAAAAGGAGGAAGCAGAGCTCTAACTGATTTTACCAGGTGTGGGAAACTATGGCCTTGTGTGCACAGAGGGGCAGCGAGCGGCATACATTTTATCTCTAGGTCTGAGCTTATTCTGTTACACCAACCCTTTATGTTGTCCTTCAATATTAATTTTGTTTTCCTGCATTGCTGTGTTTCATAAAAAGTGGTTAGAAAGTACCAGCAATTAATTTGTGTGGCACTCTTTTATGTTCTTCCTTTCAGTAAACAGTCAGAAATGATGGCACTACTTTCATTTTTTATTTTTATTTTTTAACTTTTTTTGTTGCTACAGTTCTAGACTGGGTTAGTGGGGAAGGAAATGCATGGGGTTGAATCCTTTCTAATTTTGCAGGCTGAGGTCACTGAGGTTATTAAAGAAATTCATGGTGGCAAGATGCTGCAAGATGGTGTGTGGGATTTACATCGATAATATGTGTTTGGAATAATGCATGAAGGTCAGGGACAGGTGGGATGTTGGTTTTAATGAAGGAGGCTACAAAGTACACTGTAAAAAAAACTCTGTAATTTAACAGAATTTGTTCTATAGATTTTACAGTTATTTTGAAAAAATAGACAGTGAATGACATGACTAACGTAAAATAACATAAAAAATGACCTGTGAATAAATACGATTTTTTTTCACAGGAGATCCATTATTTTTCCACACAAAACGACTGTAAAAATACGGCCACATCCTAAACAGAGAAGCCCAGACAACTCTCTCCCCAGCTACCTCCTCCAGCTCATCTGGGAGAACACTGAAGCATTCCCAGGCTAGCTGAAAGATGTCCCAGTACCACCTCCTGGTAGCGCCTCACCCAGGAGGCATCCAAGTCAGATGCTTAAACCACCTCAACTGGCTTCTTTCGATGTGGAGAAGTAGTGACTCTACTCTGATCCTCCACCCCAGTCCGAATGACTACACTCCTCATCCCTCTCTAGGCCAGCCACCCATCAGAGGAAGCCCATTTCCACTGCTTGTATCTGTGATCTCATTCTTTCAGGCACTATATAAAGCTTGCAAACATACACCATTAAAAAGAATTCTCATCAAATCACAGAAATATTCCGGCAGCTGGAGTGCCAGAAAGACGAGATTTTCTGTTTCACGTGAAACAGAAAATACAGGAAAGGGTTTTAGAAAAGAAACTGACTATATCCAGCAAAGACCTGGCACAGGCCCAGATATTTTCCTATTTCTTTATTCATGACAGATACTATTCACCTGCTGCAGATGTCTTTTAGGTCTTTCACTGTCTGTATGCACCGCACACACTGCACACCATGCTGAGACATGCTAAATTTGCAGCTTATAATTCTTTGGGAATCGCGTTGTTGGTGCAAAAAATACTAACTGCAAAAAAATTGAAGGAACACTTTTTAATCAGTCAGTTAAACTTCTCGGCTAAGGATCTGGTCAGTTAAGTAGCAGAGGGGGTTGTTAATCAGTTTCAGCTGCTTAATGAAATTAACAACAGGTGCACTAGAGGGGCAACAATGAGACAACCCCCAAAACAGGAATGGTTTTACAGGTGGAGGCCTTTGACATTTCTTCCATCTTCATCTTTTCGGACTATTATTTCACTAGTTTTGCATTTGACTAGGGTCAGTGTCACTACTGGTAGCATGAGACAATACCTGGACTGTACAGAGGTTGCACAGGAAGTCCATAATCCAGCAAGATGGCACATCAATATGTGACAGTGCAAGAAGATTTGCGGTGTGTCTGATATCTTTTCCTGTGTGTGGAGAGGAACAAAATGAGCACTGCCAGAGCCCTACAAAATAACCTCCAGCAGGCCACTGGTATGAATGTCTCTGACTAAAAAATTAGAAACAGACTTCATGACGGTGCAGGTCCACCACTACGCTTTTCATAGATGAGAGCAGGCTCACCCTGAGCACATGACAGATGCTGCTTGTATAACGGTCATCGTTCAGCACGGCATATCCACGCAGGTACGCACAGACCTCTAATGGCACCCTTACTGCCAGGATCCTCTGACCCACTGTCAGACCCTATGCTGGTGTTGTGGGTCTTGGGTTCCTCCTGGTGCATGGCAGTGTCCAGGCTGAAGGATGAAGGAATTGATACCATTGACTGGCCCCCATGCTTGCCTGACCTAAATCTAATAGAATATCTCTGGGACATCTGATACCACCAGGTTGCACCACAGACTGTCCAGGAGCTCAGTGAAGCCCTCGTTCAGATCTGGGAGGAGATTCCCCCAGGACACCATCTGTCATCTCATCAGGAGCGTGCCCCGACATTGTCAAGCATGCAAACAAGGATGTGAGGGCCATCCAAACTACTGTGTACCATTTTGAGTTGCTGCAATGAAATAAATAATTTTGATTCCTATTAAACAATGCGGCATCCTTTCCTTCCTAACGCATTACCCAGTCCATATCAACATGGATATCCAGCATTATTTTTCTCTCCCACTGACGACTTTTCAAAGTGTTCATTTCATTTTTTTGAGCAGTGTTTTTTTTTTATTTTGTTTCAATTACTGTACACAAATTGCCAGTTCATAGCATTACCTGACCTGCATTTCTTGATTGTTGCAGTGCCTGAAATGTACACTCAGACTCATCTTTTCAGTCAGTATTTCAGGAAACAAATTCGCTTTTACTGAGCCAAAGTAGTCATCGACTCAACAACTTGTGCCATCGTGCTGCACACTCCCATCTTTTATGATCCACAGCAACATGCAATCAATATGGTAGTTTTGCCTTACAATCAGTTGCTTGCTATTTCTATGCCTGTCTTCCTCATGAAGTCTTACAAACTGGTTTCTTGTTAAAGCAAATTCTTTGGTTTGACGGCTGTGATTTCTTTACTGTTCTACTGTTCATACAATTAGTTGTAATCACTTTTGTTGCAGAATTCAACAGACTGTTGCCATGATCAACCTATTACAAAAAATATTACAATTATTTTGTAATAAGTTGAACCAATCCAACCAATTCATTACTTCATATTTTATTAATTTCAAAGGTGTGCACTCAGTTTTGCTGTATACTGTAGCTGGCTCATTTAAAGTCATCAACTTCTTGCTGTAGGGACAGATGATAATTATCCAAGTATTTGTTAGTACCAAAGATCCTTTTTAAACATAGTTATTTTGACGACTGTAATAGAAAAATAATGAACAAGATGATAGGTATTTGCCTTTACTAGAGGCCATTTAAAGCTTGCCTACCTGACGGAAGCGCTTGAGATGGAGGATCAGTATGTCTGGCAGAGTCCACAGGCTCATCTTCACCATGCCCTGTTGAAGCTGCTTACAGTGGGGACACTTCCAGGCATCATCTGGTGCAAGCTATAATTGGTAGGCACATCAATTACCGGCATGTTTAGACAAATAAAGCAGGTGATCTTAATGTATTTTTCATTAGCTTTTCCCAGATCAAAACACAAACGTTTTCCTGATTTTTTTTTATGTATTTATTTTTGCCATGATCATGACTGAATGCATCAAAGCTTTTTAAATGAAAGTCTTGTCCTGATTCCATTTATGGGTAAAATAATTTTGTAGCCCTCCTCTGCTTTGGATTTTATTAAGTCGCTGTGGAGAAGGTAAGTTGACAGAATTTATATAGCACTTTTCTTATCTCATTGATATAATCCTACCCCACCCCCACCCCCTCACCCCCACCACACACACACACACACACACACACACACAATATATCAGGGGCAATATTGGGGTACATTTTCCAAGGAAGAAAAATATCACCCTTCCAATTACTGTCCTACTACCTGAGCCACAGTCACCATAAATACACTTTCACTAATTCAACACAGACTGCAGCAAATGTTTGGGATTATTTTTCTTCTTCATCTTGCTCTATGGTTTAGAGTTTTATACTGCAGACTGGGAAATCTAAAGAATAAAGTGAAAGGGCCACTTGTCAGAGACATCTCAAAGACTGCTCGCACTTCTGAAGTATGGATTTAACACAGGAAAATTCCCTTGAGCGACATTTGCTCTTCAGAGTGCTCAGAGAAATAATAGGCGACTTCAAAAAATTATTATATTATTAAAGGCCTTAGGCTATTTAAAAAAATGTCCTGTGCACACAAGCTATTAGTTAATCCTACTAAAAATTTTACATTTAAAGTTGCTATGGTTACAGGCAGGTTTTGAAATGGGGACAATAAGTCAGTGCTGCCCACAGGGATATAGCTCTTTTTTTTTTTTCAAAAAAAGCAAAGCCTCACTCACAAATGGGCAATTCAACATGTTTAGATTCTCTTTCATAAAGAAATACTAAAATGCCTTTTCACACATTGTTGTGCTTGTGAAGCAAGTGGGGTAGAATTGTTATAGTAATAACTGACCACAATACCTGCCAATCAACTGCAGAAACTAAAAGTCAAATCTGGTATAACACAGCAATTGTCTTGTGTGGCTTTTGTGCAGGGTCCCTGCCAAATAAATAAATAAAACTACTGATTCTGCTATGCTCCCAAAAACAGAAATTATGGGTGAATACCAGTATCCACTGTGGCATATGCAGCATGACTGATATGCTACTGTGTGCATCTATGTGTGTGCACATGTAGGACTATCTTTTTAAAGCCTGTTTTTTTTGTTGTTGTTCTTTAAGACCTTGCACCTTTTCCTAACAGCTTCAAAGGGCTGTTTTAAGATTTGGGTTAGGAATGAGATAAGAAACGATAAATGTGTGTGTGTGTGTGTGTGTGCGCGCGCATGCACGCGCGCATGTGAAAAAGAAAAATCCAGGGATGATACATCCAGATTATAATTCAACTACTTGTTATCACACTTAATATGTAAGGAAAAGCCTGAATGAAGAAAAACAGGAAAGGAGAAGCACGGGAGCTGCTTTTTCTCTTTTCAAACAACGGTCATCAAAGTGGCAATTTGATGATGTCCGCACATGTTGTCACTGTGGTTAAAAAAAACAAAAACCCTCTTCTGTGGCATCATGTTGCTTTAGCATTTCTTTAGCATTCGTATAGATGATGCAATGTACTGTTTAGATAACAAAGACAGTGACTATTGTTAATACTGACATTACACTGTCAGATGACAATGTGTGTCATCCCCTAACTAATACAAACAACTACAAGCATTAAGGTCTGCAGAACAGACGTGTAATTAGCCTCAGTACAGAACTGTCAAATAATCTTTATCAGTTGCCAACCTGTCAGAAAATTGGAGCATTTTGGAGTTTAAGGTTAAAAAAAAAAAAGAAGCTTTGGAGTGTCACTGGCAGTTAAAGCCACTATTCTTATTGCACTGCCTGCCACTGTTATTGCAACCAAACACCACTCTTATTGCAGCTGCAGGCTGTGACATCCCTGTGCCACAACACACAACAGCTCACATGTTAGGTTCTAAGAAGGGACCTTGCGGCTCATCAAGCTTTGTCTGTTATAATCTAAAAGACATGAGCGGTTTCAAGTAAATTGAAAAAACAAACAAACAAATAATTTGAAATTATGGGTGGATGCCAGTGTCTTAAAGGTAATGTGTAAAATCTGACAGCTAGATGTCAGTAGACTGCAGGTTGCGGTCAACTGAATTCTGTTTTCTTATCCTTCTCAATTCAAGTGCATAACCCTTGATATGGTGGGTACTGTAGGACAAAACACGTTTTAGTCAGCCAAGAGTAATCAAAAACATGAAATTTTGACTGGCCGGCCTGTTTTTATTACTCTTTGTGTGTAAAAACATTTTTATACGCACTATATTTGGACATATTTAAATAATATCAATACTTAGAGATAATGAGGAATAAAAAGCACACGTGTGTTAATTAAATATTTTACAGTATTTTTACCCCCTCGGGTTACCTCAAAACTCTCACCAGCATTCATCAGTTTCAATTCAGCGCAATTCAATCTTATTTACTGTATATAGCACCAAATAACAACAAAGAGTCACCTCAAGGTGCTCCAAAGACCATAGAATAATTCCAGAGAAAACCCAACAATCAAAACGATGAAGTGTATCTAACATTACTGGACTTGTACACTTAGTCAATAAACTTTCATATGATCTGAGAATGTAATCAAACTGTTTATCAGAAGGAAAGTGGGATTTTTAGGAGACTCGAGCCTAACGATAGCTGGCATTACCTTATAACCAGATGTTGTTGTTTCCCCCCTAATCTGCTGACGATTAGGAATTGTGACAATATAAGCGCACATTTTTGTGTGTTAGAGTCCTGACTTCAGTCCAGGAGATGAGATGAGGAGGAAGTGGATGATGCTCTATCCAGTTACCGGTCTCATTGTCTGTTCTCTTTGTGTTTTTGCTTGGTTGGTGAAGGAGACCCCTTCTCAGATAATAAAAAATAGGTATGATCCTTCATATCTTAAGTAGGTCACAGAGAAAGGAATGCTGTGAGCCATTTCTTTATAGTCTTCTATCTGGATTCTGGCCACAGTTGTAACAGTTCTCCACATTATTCAAGACACAACATGTTGATAAGTGAGCTTCACAGATGTTGGTAGCGCACACGATGTTTCCAGAGAAACTGTTTCCAGTCACTGTGTTTAGTTAGGTTTAAAATTAAACATGAGAGTGGTACTTCGAGTGAGTCCCACTGTCTCTGTCTCTCCTTTGGTTTGTTTCCTTGTCTCTTTTGTTGTCCAAAGGTTTGGAAATTGTAGGCATTGCATCGTCGACCCCCACTCTCCTAGCTCCACTCCAATCACTGTGCACACCTGGGACTTTTCAGTTCATGTATGCCAGCATGCTAGGTATGCTGAGGCCTTATTCTATGTCCAGCTGAAGTTTATTCCTCACATCGTGGGCTTTCAGCTTGCACAACGCTTGTGTTTTGGACCAACCATCTCATCACCTGAAGTTTCTGCTCTTCAGGAATGTTTTAGTAAAATTCACTTGCCTGCCCATCACACACACATCACCATTAGTGCTCTCTGCCTGCAAGCCAGCTCTGCTCTGTATACCGTCAGGAACCTTTGCCTGCATGTTCCAGCTTCAAAGGTCCATTGTATCCAGACAAACCACTTCAGTAGTCACAATCAAACTACTTTTGATAATTAACAAGCTGGTGTTGTGTGTCCTGCCCTTTAGGGGCTTAATAAATAAGCACTTTTTTCCCCCAAAATGACTAAATACTGTTAAGGTTTGATAAGGGAATGCAAGCGTAAATGTTAAGTAATTAAGTCCAGATCCAAGCTGTAGCCAGTGGTCTTAAGATGAATTAGCAGCAAAAATCAAGCAAAACATGAGCAAAAGTGCAACATGAGATAATTCATGCAGGAATATAGCAAACCAACCATAAAAAGGCATAAACTTGGAAGGGTTATTATATACCACTACACAGTCATGTGGAAAAGAAAGTTTTCACTGGACTCTATGCAGATAAAACTGAAGTTATTTTACTCGGCCCCACAAATCTTAGAAACGTGGTGTCTAACCAGATACTTACTCTGGATGGCGTTACCCTGGCCTCCACTATCAGAAATCTTGGGAGTAATTTTTGACCAGGATATGTCCTTCAATGCACATATTAATATACACAAATAAGTAGGACTGCTTTTTTGCATTTGTGCAATTTTTCTAAAATTAGAAACATTCTGTTTCAAAGTGATGCTGAAAAGCTAATTCATGCATTTATTACTTCTAGGCTGGACTATTGTAATTCATTATTATCAGGCTGTCCTAAAAGCTCCCTGAAAAGCCTTCAGCTGATCCAAAATGCTGCAGCTAGAGTACTGACAGGGACTAGAAAGAGAGAGCATATTTTTCCCATACTGGCTTCCCTTCATTGGCTCCCTGTTAAATCTAGAATAGAATTTAAATTTCTTCTCGCGGCAGATGACTGCCCCTCCCTGAACCTGGCTCTGCTGGAGGTTTCTTCCTGTTAAAAATGAGTTTTTCCTTCCCACTGTCACCAAGTGCTTGATCATAGAGGGGTTGTTTTGACTGCTTTACAATATAAAGCTCCTTGTGGTGACTTTTATGATTTGGTGCTATATAAATGAAATATTTAATACTTTCAATTGGGTACACAATATATAATTAGACAAATATAGTGCATGTTATTTTAAAATAAATTCTGTATTTTTAAGTATGTGAACCAAATAATTAAATTAAAATACAGTAATCCTCTAATATAGATTGTAATAAAACATTGCAGTTGCTGAAATATAGCAGGGTTTTGTTTTTTTTTAAAAACTGTACAACATGTTGACTCATGTATAATTCATAGTGCAGCATTTATTTGTTTTTATGAATAATTTCCCCATGGCACAGACTTTGATCCTTTGATTTGCAGCATCAAATTCCCAGTGACAGACTTCAGATTCTTGTACTGTAGGGGTGGTGAGCACCAAATTAAATAAGCTTATTGGTGTAAAATAAACCTTTAACACTGTTGAGAACTGTCAATAAACACTGACACAATTTCATATCTGTCTGCAGCTACAGTATGAAATTCTATTCAGTCTTCCTCAAACATCACAGGTTCCTCGAAGCAACGGGTCAAGGATCAACAATTAAGGTAAATTATGCTTTTGAAGTTAGAAATGATACAAAAAGTGGTTCTGAAATGTCATTAAAATGGCAGTTAAGAGGAACTGTGGAACATTAGGATGTTGGCTGGGCACAAAAGAACACAACCTGATAGCAATGGAGCTTCTGTATATACTAATCCACGAGCAGGGTCAATAGAACACATAAGAAGAAAACCTTACCTGCCACCGCACCATAAAAATCATTAGCTGTTTCCAAAAAGAAATCTAGCTAAGCTAGAGTGCTCTTCAAGAATAATACACAGCCATGTACACATAGTTCTCAAGATTAAAAAAGGAAACAGATCAAAAAAAAGGGTTATCAGGAGTTAAGCACATTCTTTGGCTACAATCATTGAAGCTGTTTAGAAAATCATTCATTGCACAAAAAGAGTGGATTCCACCATATAATGCAAGTGCAAATGTCATCCAGTCTGTTAAAGAAACTAATATGAAAAAAGTCTGAGTTCTTTAATAGGACAATCATAACCTATAATCCACCATGAATTACTTCAATAAACCAAAGCTGTTATTTTGGAGAGCTCCCACAGTCTCTCTTTTGCACATTGTGAGCCTGACAGCTTAAAAATGTCCTAGAACTTGAAATGAACTGCAAGGAACAGAAAGACTCTCAGGCAGCATCATACACAAGGGCATTTTCAAGCCTCTGAATGGCCAGAATTAATGTTTTATAAATTTTTTTAAGTTCATGAAATAAAAAGCAACATTAAAATTTGAAGGAGGCCCATTTAATGGGTTTTTGCTATAATCGACATATCTTCACTTTAACAAAAATTGCTGAAGGAATGCCTAAACACGTGTCTCTTTTTTTTTTCCTTTTTCCTTCCAAAAAGAGTAGTTTTACATCAATACTCTCGCCCATTTTTGACACTGCCTGTCACCGACACTTTGAAAGCCATTTATCTAACTTAAAGAGATATTAATATGCAAGATACGTTGAATAGGAAAAGTGCAGTGGTTTGAATGCAGCATATACCTACCACTGGGAAGAGAATTTACTTAAATGGCTACAGATACGGAAGGCTGTAGTCAATCAGGGTACAATATGTAATGCACACAGAGACTAATACTAACTAATAAATTAAACTGATGTATAATGTGCTTAAATCTGTACTTTGAAATTACTGAGTCACAGGCATAAAGTTGTTAAGTGTTTATAAATTGTTTATATTAATTATACTCTGGGTGGGGGGAATAGGAGTCAGTCTCAGCTGATGAGTGCAACCTGGACCATTAACCAGTTCATTACAGTCCCAGCACAGAAAAACTGAACACCATTCACATTCAAATCAGCCCACATTAACCTAACGTGCATGTCTCAGGACTGTGGACAAGAATGTTTAATGTGCCAACGTTCCAACCCTGTGACAACCCTTCTAAAAAAAACACTATTGTGCTGCCCCAAAATACAAGTAATTTCCTTAAAAACTATTTTAATCCACATCTCTAGTCATAGCTGAGAGTTTTTGATCAACAGAATTTTAAGAGGAAAAAAAAAAAACCTGAAAGAGAAATTCATAAAAAAGCAATGAGCAGCTGCTCATCAGATCTGAACAGCAGTCCATTTATACACTTGCTGATAAAATCATTGGTCTCTCTCTCTCTCTCTCTCTCTCTCTCTGCGTGTGTTATTAAAATTTATCATGGAACAAAAATGCAAGAGTTTACAGAGTGCATTTTCTGCAAAAAACAGTGCCTGTCACAGTTTTACAGAAAGCAAAACTTTCAAGGTGATCTTAATCTTGCTGACAGGCAGGTGGATCAAAAATAAAGAAAATAAATACAAAACAGCGCTCAGCTCTCGCTTTTAAAGACGAGCAAACCGAATTTTCATTTTAAAACAATGATTCTAAATCTGCATCATATTGTTGTATTGATTAAAAAAGATCCGTAAGACAATCCTTAATAAGACTCTTTCAAGATGAATACAATGATGCTACTTATAATTCCCCAGTTCCTGAACTGCCTATGTTAATCTAAGCACTCTGTGTCTGTACACCTTCTAAACTGTCACAAACTATAAATCCTCTTGAAGGGTTAGCTTTATATTTTTGGACAGCATCTGTTTGATATGGTTATGGTTGTCACAGTTGTACTTCTCAGTAGCGCATTTGGTTTTGGTTGCCCGTTTCCTTTCCCAAACTCTTTTGTCATTTGAGACCAGCCACTTCCATTTATACCACATTCATCACCTGATCTTCTCCATATCCTGATGTAACTGCAGAGATACTGCATACTGGCCCCTCTCAGTAAATATACCAACAGTCTATAACATCTATTCCCAGCTAGACTCTTTTTGTGCACCGGTCCTGATCTTTTATAGTAGCCTGTTGTATTTGGATGGGATTTTTGACATTTGGCCTGTAACGCGGGTCCTGATTTTTGCCTGAATCTTTTTGCCCTGTGTTCCTGCCTTAACTGAACTTAACTCACTGAATGGCTAGTTTACTTTTACTTCAGTAAAAGTGATGAGAACAGTATTAGTGTAATTTAAAGAAAAAAGGCCATTTAAAACAAATGCAGCATCTGGTTGGAATACCAAAGAATGAATCTGATGCGATCTGATCCATGAAAAACATTTGCAGTTTACTGGACTGAATGTCTCAAAAGTGTTCAGTCAGTAAACGTGTTAGATAAAAGTGGACTGCTGAGCGCTACATATAAGATAATAGAATACGTCAAAGTCTGTGTGCACGTCTGCAAGACTTGAGTAGCATCATGTTGAGTATTTATGACCTGCTGCAGAGGGACAAAAAAAACAGAGATGACCGTGTCACTTTGTGTGTGATGCCGTTACTAGTGAGTGAAATATTACCAGTATTCACAGAGACAGCACAAGTATAAAAGCTAAGTCCATACTTAAAGTCAGCTTTAATGTATCATCTATATAATTTTCTTTTTTACTTTAAATATTATACATGATTTTAAGACAGATTAACACTTAATTACCATGTACAATGCTGCTTTTGTATTTGCCAACGGCAGCAAAATGCCAAGAAAAGATCAGCTAAGAAAACAGAAAGAAAGGAAACTACAGCAGGCAGCTCAGAGTCTTTTTAAATTAAATTAAAGCTTTGAGATGAAATTGCTCTGTTTCATGACATTCAGTGATAATCTATAATACAAGTGTTGTGTTTATCTGGTGAGAACAGAAGTTTATCAAGTTACTTTACAGTCTTTTTCAGTCTTACCTGCTCTTCTTTGGTATACAGCTTAAAGCACTCATCCAAGGTACAGCTATGCTGCTGAAGGTGCTGTTGCTGTTGGTTCCTCACGCTCTCTGCATCCTTCACTACCTCCTCCTGGATGCTGCCAAACAGACTGAATCACACACAAAGGGGATTGCACTCATTCACTGGCAGAATTGTGTTTGCAGTGTTCAGATCAGTGGGGGTATGAGTTCTGCATATTTTGAAAGTATTCGCCATAAAACGTGTGTACAGTGCTTACCATTCTTTAGCGTTCGGCTCCCATTCGATAACGAGCTTCACATGAGGGGGTCCCCCTGGGCCGCAGAACTTCAGAGCTCTACAAAACGGAAGAGCAGGAAAGTTATCTTTCAGCTCGAAATACATATTTTATGATCTTTGTTTTCTCAGTGATAGTATTCAATCAGCAATCAAGCCTGAAATGAGCCATATTAAATGAATAAAACCAAAGAAGGCTAAAATTTGTGTTGCTATCATGCACCAGCTTCTCTTGTGACAGCTGCAATGTTTCCATGGAGCCTAATATTCAGCATATATGCAGAGTACAACCAGTTTTAAAGCCAAAACAGAATAAAATGCACCTCAGTTGAGTTAAGAACTGCGAACTGACATTTCTCGTTGCAGACGAGGTGGTTTAAATGTTTTAATAAATCAATTTAAATGCCACGTTAACCTGGTTACTTTCCAGCTGCGGTCTTCTGGGCCCTGTCCTCAGATCAACATATTCCTAGCTGCTCTTAGTATATTCAAAAGAAACTCTCCAGATACTCCCAATAATGGCAACTATTGCACAGGACAGATGATAGATATTCATCTTTACACAAGTAATCAGCACATGCTTTGGCACATGTAAACACCAGAAAAAAACGTCCTTTATTAAATTATTCAATTTGAGACATTTCAAGCAGAATGAAACATGAGTATATAACTGCAGCTAATAAGCCTATCAATATTTGCAAGTATTAGCTATAATGTAATTTATTCCACAGTAATATACACACATACACACACACACACACACATTGGCAGTAGGTTTACAGACCAGAGTGACACAGACCAAAGCTGAGACCTGGCTTCACATCCAGCATTAGTATGCAAAGATATGATTTTTTTTTTTCTGTAGTGAGGGGCACAGTGTTCATATTTCAGGGCTTACCTTCACTGCTTTCATCTCAGGAGGAAAGAAAACAGTATCAGTATTCAGCAGTCAAGTAGCTATGATGGAAGGGCCAAGGTGCATGTAATAATTACTGAATGCTAAGAAGAGAATGATGCATCACTACTGGCTGATTTTTATTTTATTTATTTAGTTTGGAGCCATTTATTTTAAGAAGTGTTTGTTTTCTAGATGGGCACATTTTGGGGATTTCAAGCGCAGCTAAATATTGACTCATTCTCACTATGAGTAATTTCATTCCATCTTCAAACTAGACATCACATTGTTGTCTCAGTGTTGTTCTCTATGAACACATTTGATGCATAAAAGGCTATGCACCATTTGTTACTAGCAAATATCAGACTCCTGTGACCTGTCAGGACAACAATGAAAGAAACAAACACTAAAACACCAACGTCTCTACAGACACTCTGCTTGATAAAGTAATCTCACAATTAATTCCTCCTGGGGACCATTTAAATTACTTTAATTGAACGATTGCTCCGTGTGTTAACAGTAGTATCACAAAATTAAATCAAATACAGATCCCAGAGCATTGGCAGGCGCTCTGAGTGGCCAGTTAATTGTCTACAAGTCTATAATTAAGTCTCACACAACACGCAGACAAACTTTAATTATCTTTTTAATCTGGTGGTTAGACAACAAGCTGAATGCAGCAATACATTTAAAACTAGTTTGTAAACTAGATAAACATAATGATGTAGACAAAAAGAAAACAGATCTGTTATTTTTATATACTTTGTCAATCCTATGCTGGCAATAATTACCTGAAGTCTGGAATCAATGGCTATAACTGAACAAAGGCTTTTCTTTCTTTGTTGCTTTTCCAAACCTTTTACTGCAGCTGTTTCCAGCTGTTTGGTTGTGAGGCTTTCTGCTTTCGGTTTTGTCTTCAGCCACTGAAGATGTGCTCAATGGGATCAAGTGGCAGACCTCGTTATGTGAAACACTATCCGTACTTTCAAAAACCTCCTGGGCAGCTTTTACAGTATGTTTTGGTCACTGTCCATTGTCAGTACTCGTCCAGTCAACTTTGCTGCATTAGGATGAATCTGAGCAGAAAGTAATTTCATTAAATCATTAAATAAATCTATTGGTCGGGCACCCGGGTGGGTCAGTAGTGGAGCAGGCGACCGCATGTATATGCATGTTGCAGTGCAGGCGGCGTGGGTTCGAATCTGCCTGTGTGTCTTCCACAATATCTTCCCCGTATTTTCTGTCTCTCTACTGTCAATAAAAGCTGCTGTGGCCAAAAATAAATATATTGATTAAAATTAGATTTTTGATGACATACTGGTATAATGTATGTATAATGGCCGATAAATGAAAATTAAAAAATTAAAGCAGAGATGAGAGAAACACACTTGAACCATGTCAGTTTGTCCACCAGAGGGCAGTCTGCAACTTCCCTGTAGGCCACGTGTGTTTAGAAGACTACAAACACAACAACCTGCTGACCCAAGCAAAGTCAGGCAAACATTCCAACTTTGTTTTGTCCCATGTTTTTTAAGAGGTCCATCATCATGCATTAAGTCAACCAAATCACAGCTATGAAATGAACTACAGCTGCCATCAAGAGGGCATACAGCACCACATGCTCCCCAAACAGGCTTGTTTACACACACGCACACACACAGACACACACACACACACACACACACACACACAGAACATAGATATAACCTGGAATAACTCATTTCCTTGCCCCTCGGTGGAAGGCCTGACCTTCACTGCAGCTTAGTAGAACAATGGCACAGATGTATACTAAGCTTCTCTCCTCTTCTGTGACACATTGATGCTCTTAATTACACAGGAAACAAAGACCTTATCTTCACACTGTTAAGTTTATTTCATTGCCTGTATCTTGTAGAGTTATCAAGGTCGACTGGTTTCTAAAGGGAATTTTAGTTTTTCTGCCCCCAGATCATCAACAAATATGGCTGGAGGCAATGTGTTTTTTAGTATGTCCATCTATCCATGAAAATTTTAGACAGATGTCTAATAGGATAAACTGAAATATAATATTTTACATCCAAGAGATAAAAGGTCAGCTTCACTGTAACCTCATCAGGTATTTGCAAAAAACTCTATGACACATTACTCAACAGCCTTAACTCTGGAACAGAGGAGAAATTGTTTTTTTCACACAGGGTCGGATACTGATCTCAACCTCTAGGTCGTATCACCACCACTAGGCCGCACCCAGCTTGTTTTCTATTTTTAGTTTGCTCCCTGGAAGTCCTGCTCAGACCACTTCCAATTGTGCATCTGTAATCAGTTTTGGACTCCTTCCACTGTGTAAACAGATGATCCTGCAAATGACAACAAAGTTACGGGTTGCCATATGTGGTAAGAATTAGGCCGAAGAGCAACAATGTTGGTGCAGCCAAAAAACTGCTTTTTCAGATCATATGCGTGTAATGGCACATTCCACTGTTGATTTTGGATGAATGCTGCCCCCCCCCACCCCCCTTTCACATTTACAATTTAACTAAGTGTTGAATTCACAATCCACACCATGCATTTGATGGAGATGGATCTGATGCGCCTCCTTGTGGCTTGGATGCTGTGACTTCATCCACTAAAAGCTATGTCAGAGAATACACTGGCATTTTTTTTAAATCAAGGATTTTTCTGCTTTTGTTTAAATAATAAAAAAATAAAAATCCCTTCCACATTTCGAAATGTTGGCCAATCAGAAGAAAAATTATTAGGAGAACAAAGACATCACAAGAACTTATGACTGAACAGACAGTGAGGTTGAACTACAACTCAACATCACACTGGATCATAAAATTACAAAAATACATTAAAATGCAGACTGGAAGACTTGTTGGGGAAATGGAAATCCTGTCTTAATGTCACAAAAATTATGTGATTAACAGGACCAGTATTTTGTCTGCGTCTGCCATAGCAGAATATGACCTCATGCAAACAATAACACCGCACACGACAAATCAGGGGATCACAGCGTACACCTTTGACAAATATAGACTTTGTCTTGCAACGCATAGAAAAAAGGTATATTTTTCAAAATACCTATGCAGGGGTGGACAGGGCCAAAAACTGCCGTTTGGTCTGTAAGTCTCAGCTGGAGATATAGCTCTCATGAGAAGTGATAAGTCTTAACATGATGCGTATAGATACATAGAAGTTTGAGGTCTGTTGTGAAACTGCAGCTGCACATGTGCAAGTGGTCACAATTGTAGTAACATTGTAAACAGCCCAACAATACACAAGTGGGACAACTTTAAAGGAGGGATTGGTGTGTGTGTGTGTGTGTCTTACCTGTCAACAGCAGGATGGTACAGTGGCCTGCTGTCCTGTGGGGACAGGTAGCTGTAGGCTGCCGACCCTCCCACTACTCTGATCTTAAACAGCATCCCAGCATTCTGCAGGGAGAGAAAGTCACATCATTTCATCCAGCTGTCTCTCTAAAAAGTGACTATCCCAATAAATGCCATAAATGTGTATGTAAGCTGTAAACAAGCCTTGCAGCAAAAGTTTATTTATTGTTGTTCTTCATATTAATTTTTCATGCAATTTTGAGAGAAAGGGTAACAATATAATTGCAGAATAAATAAATCAAGATATTCATTTAGTTTTAATAAATTATTTAGAGAAAACATTTAAAGGACACCTTTGTAATTTGAAACATTGATTTGCCCAGTGTCTTACAAGACAATGTGTTTTAATGTAGTATGTTTTAATATAAGAGTAGAATCCAATCATACATCCCAGTATTTTCCAGTATCCTGTAGTTTCTTATGTACAAACTCAATATCTGGATGATCTGTTCACTCATGTTTTTTTCTCTCTTGGTAAAATAGGCTATTTCTGATGCTCTATTTCCTTTTCATTATCATCACCTTTATTTTCCATTTCCTGTCATCAAAAAAATCTCATTCTGAGTTGCAACATCAATACTTTTGTCTAGTGTTTGATCTGCATTCTGTGATCAAAGTAGCCTGTTCAACACTTTTTAGACCTTTTTATTTCTACGTACAGCTAATCAAATTTTTTTTTTTAAAGTAAAAAAAAAAAAAAACTAAC